>VCJN01000565.1:0-128648 GCA_006384855.1 Tetraselmis striata | reverse complement strand
TCACTGTCCTTCACCCACATGTCCGGGTAGCTTCCGAGATCATCATTCAGCCCCAGCATGCACGCCCCTCGTGCATCGACAACAACACTCGCAAGAGCAACCGCATCAAGCAAGTAAGCGGAATCAGACTTGGTTACAACACGGGCAGAGCCGCCCATGCCACCAGAGGCACTACCCGCCTCATCATCAGACATGCCGAAGCAGTCAGACAGCCCAGACAGCGATATGATCTCATCCATGTTGTGGCTGTCCAGGTCATGCTCGCGCTCATTCGCCTGAGCAACAGCACCAGCAGCCTCAGCCGGCCGCACATCCTCCTCGGACTCATACTCCCCTCCGAAGAGGTCATACAGCAGGGTGCCCGGTTCCGGCGCCCAATCATCCCACTCGTCATCCAGCAGGGACAGCGCAACGCGCTTTGCAGGTGGGGTGTTACCGGCATTCTCAGCCATGAAAGCAACATGCTCCTCCTCCTCATCAGCAACAAAGGCCGCCGGTGCCGGGTCCGCAGCAGCTTGACGCCTGTTGCCTCTTGGGCGCTGCGGGCAGTCCCGCTTGAAGTGAGGCCCACCGCACTGCCAGCATCCACCGCGCAGAGGGGCACCAAGGCGGCGAGGTCCGGATCCATCGCCTGTGGCCAGATGGGCGGAGCGCTTGGTGCCACCACTGGCTATGTAGCCCTCCGCAGATGGCTCCGATGCATGGTTCTTCTCAATACGCTTGGAGTAGTTCTGCGCCAGCTTGAGGCAGTCACCCTCCCAGGTGATGGCGCGGCCCTCATGCTCCGCGGTCACCTGCAGGATACCGATGATGGGCTCGTACTCGGGACGGAGGCCAGCCAGGAACTGAGTCACAACTTGGTTATGTGATGGAGCTTCAACATCCTCATGCTCCTCAGCCTCAGCCACCAAGTCCAAGAAGGCGTTGTCCAGGCGATGGTAGTATGCCTCCGCAGTCTCGGTGCGCTGTTGACCGGATTGGAGCACCGCATACATGTCGGAGATCCTGCCAAGATGGCCTCCCTCAAAGCGGGTGCGCAGAGCTGCCCAGGCTTGGCCTCCAGAGGTAGCATTGTCATTGAGGTGCCGACGGATGACATCCAGGAGCTCCTCGGGGAGCAGCGCAGTCAGGGTTGCATACAGCTTGAAGTGCTGATCAGATGAGGCATGCTCACTCATCATCATGGCGTGCTTCATGCCAGTGGCGTTGCAATAGGCCTCCATCTGGTGCCTCCAGCGGCGCCACCCCTTGGTCTGACCAGAGAAAACGGGCGGCAACGGAATGCGCGGCGCGCGGGCGGACACTCCTTCCGGCATGATGATCACAGTGATGGAAATCAACTGCAGAGCGGGACAGAGGCCAAGTCAGCGGTCTGGTCCTCACAGGGCCATAAGCCCCCACCACTGCTTGCCGCAGTGGCAACTTTCTCCCACCAGATGGTCAACAGGGAGAAACTCGGTCAAAATTTCGAAATTGGGGAGAGAAAACAACCGGAGCCGCACAAACTTTTAATTACCGGCCGCGATTAATCAACAAACAACCGCGCCCCGCGGAAATCAAATTACCGGCTACGATAAATCGGAAACCACCGGGAAATCCGGCTACTTTTTGATTCTCGTAGATTTCGCCTATAACACGGCGGAAACTACGTCGTTCTCCGGTCGCAGACTTTTGCTGCTAACTCGGCAACCTGCCTGCCTCGTGACGAGGTTCTATACCACTGGCACAAGACCACGACAGAGCGCTCTCGGACGAGGCCGCTCTTGCCCCCCCTGTGGCCGGCGAGGCAGCTCGACCACACTCTAACTGGGCGAGCGACAAGCGCACACGAGTCGACACGACTCGAAGCCGGCCCGAGTCGTCGAGAGGACTGAAAGGGGCGTCGGAAACGCGGCCCCAAGGCGTCGAGAGGCACAGCCGAAACGAGATGAGGCTCGATCAGCAGCGTCGAGCTGCACAGGGCAAACAGCCCCTACGCCCCTACAGGACGCCCCATGCCTAGGGAGGCCAGTGTCGAGCAGCGACCTCGCGTCGCACAGGCAACGAGCCCCACGCCCCGTCCCAGGGCCGCCCACTGACTGCCACCGTCAGTGCACCGCTTCTCGCGGCCACGCTCGGCTCTCAGCGAGCGAAAACGAGTCGTTCGAGTCCCCAGCCCAACAGCGGCAGGTCCCCTCCCAAGAATCAGCAGCAAGGGGCGGCGGAAGAACCTGGTTGTGATGCTCCTGTGGTTGGCAGAGGCCGCTCCTTGGCTTGGGAGATGAAGGGAAGCGAGGGCCCAACTAACCTGTTGAAATATGGGCGTGAGGGAAAAGAACGACTGTCTCTTACAACGGGTCGCGCCCTGCCTTTATACTCGCGCACGCCATGGTACGCGCGGCCACCCATTAGCGCATCCGCCACCTTGCGCCATCGCGCGCTGACTGTATTCTCCAGTACTTAATGCATATGTGCGAGCCTGAGTATTGGCATTATCTATGTCCGTACAATACAGTATCCGCTGGTGCATCGGCCGATATCCTGCAGTATATTCTAGTACTGCATGGCGCCCCACCATTGATACTCAGCAGTACCAGAATCTTGATTGTGCTCGCACGGGCGTCCTCGTACTCGTAGATGTACAGCCGCTCCGCGATGTACGTCGCTGCCGGAGATGTACTCGCGTCCTCGTACTCCGTAGCCGTACGAATCGCTCCGCCGTCTACAGATACTGCTGAGAGTGTGCAGGCGTCAAGGCTCCAGACAGCCGGTCAAACGCCTGCAAGACTGGTATCAAACAACAGAGCCATCTGCGGAGGGCTACATAGCCAGTGGTGGCACCAAGCGCTCCGCCCATCTGGCCACAGGCGATGGATCTGGACCTCGCCGCCTTGGTGCCCCTCTGCGCGGTGGATGCTGGCAGTGCGGTGGGCCTCACTTCAAGCGGGACTGCCCGCAGCGCCCAAGAGGCAACAGGCGTCAAGCTGCTGCGGACCCGGCACCGGCGGCCTTTGTTGCTGATGAGGAGGAGGAGCATGTTGCTTTCATGGCTGAGAATGCCGGTTACACCCCACCTGCAAAGCGCGTTGCGCTGTCCCTGCTGGATGGCGAGTGGGATGATGGGCGCCGGAACCGGGCACCCTGCTGTATGACCTCTTCGGAGGGGAGTATGAGTCGAGGAGGATGTGCAGCCGGCTGAGGCTGCTGGTGCTGTTGCTCAGGCGAATGAGCGCGAGCATGACCTGGACAGCCACAACATGGATGAGATCATATCGCTGTCTGGGCTGTCTGACTGCTTCGGCATGTCTGATGATGAGGCGGGTAGTGCCTCTGGTGGCATGGGCGGCTCTGCCCGTGTTGTAACCAAGTCTGGATTCCGCTTACTTGCTTGATGCGGTTGCTCTTGCGAGTGTTATGTCGATGCACGAGGGGCGTGCATGCTGGGGCTGAATGATGATCTCGGAAGCTACCCGGACATGTGGGTGAAGGACAGTGGGGCATATCCGCATATGGTGGCTGACTCTGACAGCTTCGTGGAGTATGAGCAGCTTGCACCACCGGTTGAGGTGGGGGGGGTATTTGCTGTCTGGCGGTGGGCCGGGGACGGTCTGGATGGTTGTTCGAGCCGATGGCGGCGAAGTACGCCAGTGTGCTTCGTGGGGCTCTGCATGTCCCGGACTTGCCGGGCAAAACCAAGCATGGCTACCGCAGGTTGTTTAGCCAGCGGTTGGCGCAGGAGCGTGGCGCTTCGTTTCATTACACGGCCAACGGGGACTCCATGGTCTTGCGCTCTGCTGGCCGTGATATGACGGTCCCTATCGGGCGCGCTCCGGGCAAGCAACTTGTACGCTTTCCGCAGCAGAATACTACGGAGCGGGCGTGCGCCCAGCCCTGCGGATGTTGTTGCGCTGCAAGCTTGTGGGAAGTTGTCAAAGTTGCTGTGGCACAGACGTCTTGGCCATCTGCATGCTGCAGGCATGGATCGTTTGCTTGCGGAGAGCGTCTCGGGGATCACGTTCGCGAAGGATGAGATCTTGCCGTTTTGTGACTGTTGCGCGTTGGCGAAGTCTCACGAACAGCCGCGGTCGCGCATTGCGTCAAAGCGTCCTACTGGGCCACTGCAGAAGTTTGGAGCTGACATCTGGGGGCCAGTGGTGTGACGTCCATTGGCGGGTTCCGTTACGTGTTTGGGATGACTGACTACTACTCGGCATACGGCTGGGTGGTGTTTCATGAAGTCCAAGGATGAGGCTCCGAGGGCTCTGCTGTTGGTGGTGCGAGCTATCAGGCGCGTGCATCCCCGATTCGGATACGACAAGAGTACAGCTCGCCTGAGATTGGACAACGACTCAGTCTTCCAGAGTGCGGATTTTCGATCTGCATGCGATGGCCTGCACTTCGTTCCTGAGTTTTCTGCGCCATACTGCCAATGGCAGAATGGTCTGCAGGAGCGTATGTGGCTTACTCTGTCCGAAATGACGGTGGGCTATGCTGCTACATGCTGGCCTGGGTCGTGAGTTCTGGGCGCTGGCCTTCTGTGCCGCGATGCACATCCGCAACAATGTCTACAGTCGGGGTGTCGGTTCTGTTCCCTACCGGCGTCACACTGGCAAGACCCCAGATGTGGCCTGGGTTGCGGGTGTTCGGCTGTCCAGCGTATGTGCACGTGGATGCCGGGAATAAGCGGAAGCTTGACGCCAAGGCCTTTCGCGGGGTCTTCGTTGGTTATGGGCAGGAATCTCACACCTACTTAGTGTGGAACCCAGCTACTCGCCGGGTGGTTGCAAGTCGGAATGTGATTTTCGATGAGGGTTGGCGTGATGCGGCTTCCAGCAGCAAGGGGGGCAGTGGGGGCGATGCTGCTGCAAGCCTTGAGATGTTCCCCCAATACCAGGCACTTCTCGATAACAGCGGGGTTGGCAGCACGTCCGACGCATCACGGCTGCAAGAGATAACCGAGGCTCACCAGCGTGTCGTGGATGAAACGGACGACGTTGAGGAGGAGCTTGAGATTGAGGAGGAGCCACTGACTGCGGAGGAACTGGAACTTGGACCGCAGCAACCCACGCTGGAGCTGACCCAGTTGGAGACGAACGAGGGAACCGACGATGGCGGGCAAGAGGAACCTTTAGTCCAGCGTGCTGAGAGGGACCCCTACCCTGCTCGTTCTCGCCGAGCTCCTGGGCAATGGTGGGTCGTGCATCCGGAAAACCCCAACGACGACGCTGCAGCTATGATGGCCGCCGCATTCGCGGCAGTGACACAGGGTGTCGATGAGCCCATCACGCTCAAGCAGGCCCTGTCCGGACCGTTCAAGGAGCAATGGGCGCAAGCCGTAGAGTCAGAATTCAACTCGTTGGAGAAGCAGGGCACGTGGGTGGTGTGCGAGTTACCAGAGGAGCGAACAGCCATTCCCAGCAAATGGGTATTCAAGGTCAAATACAACGCTGATGGCAGTATCGCGCGCTTCAAGGCCCCGACTGGTTGTCCAAGGCTGCCGTCAACGACATGGCATCGACTATGCAGAGACTTTTGCACCGACCGTGAAGTTCAACCACTATCCGAGTGCTGTTTGCGATTGCAGTACAATACGGTTGGAATATCCATCAGGTTGATGTCGACACGGCGTTCCTTTATGCTCCAGTGGAGGAGGAGATCTACATGAGGCCGCCGCCTGGCTATGAGCAGTACGATGCGAGAGGGCGGACCATGGTCTTGCGCTTGTTGAAGAGCCTGTACGGGCTGAAGCAATCACCCCGAAATTGGCACAACACCTTGCATAAAGTTCTTGGTGTGCTACGGGTTTCAGCAGCTCAAGTCCGACCCTGGCGCCTACGTCTACTGGCAGGGTGGGCAGTTGATCTGCATCCTGGTGGTGTACGTGGACGACATGATCTTTGCCTTCAAGGACGCAGTATGGGCCGCGGATTTCAAGACGGCATTAGGCGCCCGCTTTGACATCAAGGACTTGGGCGTCTGTGCCTGGGCGCTAGGCATGGCGGTGGAGCGAGACTGGGACAATGCGACGCTGAAGGTGCATCAGGCCAAGTACATTGATGACATGGTGCACAAGTTCAACCTTGCTGACGCTTACGCTGTGAGCACCCCAGCGGAGGTTGGTGCCGATGTCCCCGGTAGCAACAAGCCGTTGGCTGCTGAGATGCCATATCAGGCCCTTGTGGGCAGCCTGCTGTACGCGATGGTGGCTACCCGCCCCGACATTGCCGAAGCCGTGAGCAAGTTGTGCAGGGTGATGGCCAAGCCTGAAGAGCGCCACTGGCAGGCTGCCAAGCGAGTCCTGCAATACCTGAAGGGTACCAAAACCCTGGGTTGACCTTCAGTGGGGGCAAGGCTGACGGCCTACTGCACGGGTACTGCGACGCCGACTGGGCTGGAGACGTGGTGTCACGACGCTCCACCACTGGCTTCGTCTTCATGCTTTGTGGAGCTGCAGTGAGTTGGAAGTCGCAGCTGCAGGCCACTGTGGCGCTGTCAACGGCGGAGGCGGAGTACATGGCGTTGTGTGCTGCTGTGTGCGAGGCGCTGTTCTTGCGCGAGCTGCTGCGCGAGCTGTGTTGTGCTCAGTCCCGAGGCCACAGTGATCTTCGAGGACAACCAGAGCTGCATTGCGCTGACGCGCAACCCCATGACCCATGGTCGCAGCAAGCACATCGCCATCAAGTACCACTTCACACGGGAGAAGGTGCTCAGCGGGGAGGTGGCAATTGAGTACTGCCCGACTGCACAGATGGTTGCGGATGCACTCACCAAGGCTCTGGGAAGGCTGAAGCACGCGGAGTTCGCCATGCAGATGTTGGGCGCGTGATGACTGCATGGCGAGTGGGGGTGTTGTTTGATACCAGTCTTGCAGGCGTATGACCGGCTGTCTGGAGCCTTGACGCCTGCACACTCTCAGCAGTATCTGTAGACGGCGGAGCGATCGTACGGCTACGAGTACGAGGACGCGAGTACATCTCCGGCAGCAGACGTACATCGCGGAGCGGCTGTACATCTTCGAGTACGAGGACGCCCGTGCGAGCACAATCAAGATTCCGGTACTGCTGAGTATCAATGGTGGGCGCCATGCAGTACTAGAATATACTGCAGGATATCGGCCGATGCAGAATATACTGCAGGATATCGGCCGATGCAGCAGCGGATACTGTATTGTACGGACATAGATAATGCCAATACTTAGGCTCGCATATATGCGTTAAGTACTGGAGAATACAGGCAGCGCGCGATGGCGCAAGGTGGCGGATGCGCTAATGGCTTGGCGTGCGCACCATGGCGTGCGGAGTATATAAGGGCAGGGCGCGACCCGTTGTAAGAGACAGTCGTCTTTTCCCTCACGCCCATATTTCAATACCCATGCCTAAGACCGTTCAGAATCACCAACAATATCTTGGTTTCTGCATTTTTACCGTCTCTATGTGCGCAATTATTCCGCTATTGCAGCACCTTTGTATGCCCTCACCAGAAAGGAATATATATGTGATTGGACAGTTGAATGCCAATCTGCATTTGTAAAACTGAAGCAAGCCTTGTGCCAGTCCCCAGTGCTGGCAAGCCCTGTCACCGGCAAAGATGCTGAGTTTGTAGCGGCTACTGACGCCAGCAAATATGCCTTAGGTGCAGTTCTGCTCCAGTCTAATGATGATGGCCACTTACACCCCTGCAGCTATTATGCAAAGACTTGTAGCTGCACAGACGAATCATCACTACCTAGGACCAAGAGCTCTTGGGTGTGGTATGTGCTCTGAAGAATGGCGCTGCTATTTGGGAGGCCAGTCGCCGTATTACAGTTATGAAGTAACGGACAGTTGAATCAGCGATGCGTCGATTTTTCAGAAAATTTTGAAAGAACGGGTTCTATGTCACTGGCCTACAGATCCATCAATTGCATTGCCAGCGCTTTGAAGTACCAGAGTTTTTTCCATTATTTACCAGCAGCGACTAGCGAGTACCAGTACTCATAGCCTCCCAACCGCGAGATCGTAATCGGACGGCTGTGTAATTAAGGACCGTGGGTGGGCGGGCGGGCGGGCGGGCGGGTGGGTGGATTATAGTTCTTAGTAGTACATGCCAGTAGATAAGCGCTTTAGTCATGCACCTATAGGCCCGATCCGCTGCGCTATACGGGTACCCGTACCGCAATAAAGCTCACCGCCGAAAAATCGACGCTTCGCTGGATAACTGACCAGGCCACATTGAAACATTGCGCCATGCCCTATGGTTACATGAGATTTCACCATACATGGCAGCCAACCCACAGACTGATGAACCTGTGTTGCAGATATTATATCGCAAAGGCGCTGACAATGAGGCTGATGCTCTCTCTCGCCGCCCTGACTTGCATTATGCATTGACTGAATATGAAAACCAGTTGGTCGAAGCTAACCTCGAACAAATGCATACCGATTTGTAAGCAATGTCCGCATTGCAGATTGACAGCAAGCTCATCAACAAGATCAAAGCTGCCTACATCACTGATGTTGCCTACAGCCATGGACGCACCCCGGGAGGGGGCCAAAACGCGAGCATAAAAGTACTGTATCACGATGCTCGTGTTTTGGCTCTGTTTTTGAGCCCTAATCCGAGCAAACCGAGCCAAATCTCGTTGTAGTAAAAAGGACGAATTTAGGGTTTCGCATACTTGCCTTAAGTACTGGAATCTTTGGCCCGGCACGATCGCGTTTTGTAGATTGTGTCGACAGCGGTTTTTACAACGGCACACCACCGCTTCACTTGCCATACGCCTTCATGCGCCACCGCCTGAGTTTGGATATTATACCACAGCAGCCTGCGATTTGCATGGATGAAGTGCCCAACTACACTGTATGATGCCGCTGCATGGACAGACATTATCATATGGATACACATAGCATGCAATACGGGTACCCTTATTACTACCGTGCATTGCACAATATCACATATAGTCGCTATGTGTAGTCGCAAGCGGGCACGCCGAAGCGAAACCGGGTGCAATCTGTGGCGGGCAGTTACAGTATATTTTAAGCCAACGAGGTTCTGCTGTGCGAGTGGCCCTCACCTGTCGCGACTCATCGTTTGGCGGCGGGTATTGGTACGTAGCGTGCAAGATCCTTAGCTGGTAGAGATATTTATACGACGGCATGCTACAATCTGGCTACAATCTGGCTACAATGTCAGGGCGCGGTGCAGCACCGGCAGATTGTTTTTTGCATGCTGCTATCACTAGTATTACGCTACAATTGACGGCGCCACGGCTGCGTGAGCGGCGGCAGGCAACCCTGCGCGCGTCCAGCCGTGGCGCGGTTGTCTAGCAGTGGCTCCGGCCGAGATAACATGCGGCGGGTACCAGTATCCCCGTATGTAGTACCGGAGACGGCAAGGCGAAGCAAAATCAAGTGCAGTCAGTGGGGCCGTTTTATTATTCTTCTTCAGCCGCCGAGATTATGCGCGATCCCTGTCGCGACGACTAGTCGTATGTCGGCGGGTGTAGGCGTGTAGCGTGCATATGTATCGTAGGGTACCAGTACCGGTATAGAGACTACTGGTAGCGAGTAAGGATTGTTGCGTTAGGCATGCACGGTAACTGCCTACCTGGCTGAAACACTTTCCTTGTCATCAGGGTATTTCCTGCATACTTGTATGACAAAAGCGCATAGGGTTGACGAGAGTACGACTTCTAGCGAGGTGCTCGCCCGAGAACTTCACGTTGGCTTGCGAAAAACCCTAGATTGTTGCACCCTGCCGCGCGCATGTTGTTGCCGTAGGCATGTTTTAATATATCCATACACGGCGGCACGCCTTACAGTACCCGGATAATGCGACATACAGAAGTATTATGCATGCGCATGGGCTCCACGACAAGAAACTCGTGGACAGGTACACCCCTACAGGTACATCATATTGGCGACGGCGAGCGCTAGACTGTTGCGCTGCGCCGCATATTGTTGCCTTCGGCAGGCGGTAAATGCCTACATGGTTGAAACACTTTCCTTGTCCGGGTATTTGTTGCATACTTGTATGACAAAAGCGCATAGGCTTGACGAGAAAGTACGACTGCTAGCGAGGTGCTCGCCCAAGAACTTCACTTTGGCTTAGTACTATATAAACGCCCTAGATTGTTGCGCCCCGCCGCAGATTGTTGCCTTAGGCATATGTTAAATCCATACACGGCTGCAAGCCGTACAGTACCCGGATTATGCGGCATATAGAAATATTATGCATGCGCATGGGCTCGACGACAAGAAACTCGTGGATAGTTACACCCGTAGGTACATCATATTCGCGACAGCGAGCCCTAGATTGTTGCGCTGCGCCGCAGATTGTTGCCTTCGGCATATGTTTTAAATCCATACACGGCTGCACGCCTTGCAGTACCCGAATAATGCGGCATAGAAGTATTATGCATGCATATGGGCTCCACGACAAGAAACTCGTGGATAGTTACACCCCTGCGTACATCGTATTTGCGATGGCGAGCCTTAGATTGTTGCGCTGCGCCGCAGATTGTTGCCTTCGGCAGGCGGTAACTGCCTACACGGCTGAAACACCTTCCATGTCCGGGTATTTGTTGCATACTTGTATGACAAAAGCGCATAGGCTTGACGAGAAAGTACGACTGCTAGCGAGGCGCTCGCCCAAGAAGTTCAGTTTGGCTTAGGATTGAACGCCCTAGACTGTTGCGCCCCGCCGCAGATCGTTGCCTTAGGCATGTTCTAAATCCATACACGGCTGCGCGCCTTGCAGTACCCGGATAATGCGGCGTACAGAAGTATTATGCATGCGCAGGGGCCCGGCGACAAGAAACTTGTGGATAGCCACACCCCCTATCTAGGTACATCATATTCGCGACAGCGAGCCCTAGATTTTTGCGCTGCGCCGCAGATTGTTGCCTTCCGCATGTTCTAAATCCATACACGGCTGCACGCCTTACAGTACCCGGATAATGCGACATACAGAAGTATTATGCATGCGCATGGGCTCCACGACGAGAAACTCGTGGACAGGTACACCCCTACAGGTACATCATATTGGCGACGGCGAGCCTTAGATTGTTGCGCTGCGCCGCAGATTGTTGCCTTAGGCAGGCGGAAGCTGCCTACACGGCTGAAACACCTTCCATGTCCGGGTATTTGTTGCATACTTGTATGACAAAAGTGCAAAGGCTTGACGAGAAAGTACGACTGCTAGCGAGGTGCTCGCCCGAGAACTTCACTTTGGCTTAGGATTGAACGCCATGGATTGTTGCGCCCCGCCGCAGATTGCTGCCTTAGGCATATTTTAAATCCATAAACGGCTGCACGCCTTGCAGTACCCGGATAATGCGGCATACAGAAGTATTATACATGGCACCACCAAGGGCATCACGCGTTTTTGATGTAGGCTTGGCAATAGTATATAGATTGCTAGGCAGATTGCTGACTTTAGGCGCGCTGTACTACCCGCCTATATGGCTGCCAATCGTTTAAATGCGGATGTATATGACATAGAAGGATTCTGAATGAGCAAATGCTTGACGATACTATACAGATTGCTAGGCAGTACCGCTAATACCTGATATTTGCTTACGGCACGCCTCAGATTGCTGCCTTTAGGCATCCTGTAACTGCCTAGATGACTGGCAATCTTTGCGCATGCGCATATATATGGCATAGAAAGAATATGAATGCGCATAGGCTCACAGTTTGCTTGCCGTCCCCGGTCGATACGGGTACCTGCGTATTACTCTGGCCGTAGCAACTGCTTGATGGCCGCTCGCGACTGCGCCACCGTTGCATGCGCGGGGTTTTTGCATCTACAAACTCCCCGCCCTCTTGTTCACTACAATCTTGGGGGCCCGGTACTGGTAGACTAATGCGAGATTGCTAATTATCTTAACAATTACTACTACGCTACGATTGATGGCGCCACGAGGGGAGTGGGTGTAGCGTGCAAATCAACATTTACTACTACGCTACGATTGATGGCGCCACGAGGGGAGTGGGTGTAGCGTGCAAATACACGGTCTGCGATATACGGGATGGCTACAATCAGACTCCAATCTCGGGGCGCGGTACCGGGAGATGATTGCTATTTGCGATGCTGCCAGTGGTATAACGCTACGATTGAAGGCGCCATGGCTGTACGCACGCGCGCGGGACACTGTGAGATTCAGATGTGACATACGGGTGACGAAGCACTACCGTACCGGTACCACTATTATCCGTGAAAGCTGCTGCTGGTGGCGGCATGTCCATCCAGTTACGTGCGAGTACATCCGGCGTTATTGCCGGCGGGCGATAAATCCTTTTTGTCATCATTCTGGTAGTCGTACTAGCCCGGTAAATTGTTACATGGCACTGACGTATAAGGTACAAGGTTGTCCGTGTAGTACCGGGTAGTACGCGATATATTTATTGAGCCGGTACCGGGTATCTAGTACCCGGTACCCGGTACCCGGGCGCGATGACGAGTGGTCCTGTGGATAACTACGACTATTAGTACATGGGAGCGCAAATCGCAGCCGTACTATTCGGTAACACTGGGGAATTTTGTGTACATTATAGCTAGTACTGCTGAACGGGCCTGCCAGCCGTCCGATCAAAGGTCATCAGATGGGCGGTTTGGCTGCCATGTTTTGCCAAAGAGTGCTCACGTTACATAAATATTCGCGAGGGGGAGGGCGGGGGCAGGCAGCGGTTTGCCGAAGAATGATTGAATTACAATATTCGCGACAGCTGCCATCGGGGAATGTGGCCCGGGGGGTGCGGGGGCGGGGGGACCACGCCCGCCCCGCCCCCCCTCGCCGCCAGCCGCTCCCGCCTGGGGGGGGGGGGGGGGGGGGGTAAGGGGGCGGGGGCTACTGCTTGTTCTTGTTCTTGCGTGCCCGGGGGACCCTCCGCTTCAACGATCTCGCTGCCTCCGCCTCCGCCTCCGCCTCCGCCTCCGCCTCCGCCTGCGCCTCCGACTCCGCCTCCGACTCCGCGGCCGTCAGTTTCTTACCTCGGCGTTTCTTCACTGGCCTCTTCCGCTTCTTGTCATCCGTCAGTGTCTTCACCACCCCGGGAGGCTGTCCCGTCGACGACGCCGCCATGAGCTTCCTTACCTTCGCGTCGGGACGCCCCCTGTGCCCAGACACCCACAACAAGCCACAATCGTTTCGCCTTTAAGCGGCTGAGGATGCGGCCTCCTCGGCCACCACGAGTTGCGCCGCTGGCACTGTGGAAGCTTTGGCGTTGAGGTGGGCCTTACGGCGCTCCCGGACGAACCTGCGCGCGGCACAAGTTAGCCACGAGTGGGTGCGTGCTAATGCGGAGGATGGAGTGTTTTGTTGCGCGCCCACCTTGTCACGCGTTTCCTCATGTCTTTCTCGTCCTCCTCGATGCCGGCGGCGCGGACACGCGAGACAACAAGGCTCGCCGCCCACTTTTGCCCGGGGGGGCGAGGTCGGCCATGGCGCTGTGAGCGGTGAAGGGGGGGGGGGGGGGGGGGGGGCGGCCGAGGTGGAGAAACTAACACCCAGTCGACGACCGCCTTCCGCAGCAGTCAACGACACATCGGAGGCGAGGAGCAGCGCGCCACTACTATTTATATGCACGTATTGTCAAGAGCTAGTCTGTGCGGCATTGTGTCGGTGTAATTTCGCAATGTTTATTGTTGAAGTAGCACGGCGTAATGGATACGGCGAGTGAATCCGGGATAATGTGTGCGACGAATGTGCGCGCGCAGCGTTGTGCGGCGGTGTGCGGCGGTGTGCGGCGGTGTGCGGCGGTGTGCACCGATGTTAATATAGTGTGAATATTATATCGGCCGTAGACGATCAGGTCTGGCAGCACCGCCCGTGCTTGTAAATAAGCGACAATGGGTCTAGTCTCCCGCTAGTCTGTGCACCGCAAGTGCACTCCGCAAGCCTCGCCTCCATCCGCGTCGGAACCGGTAGTAAGTGTTGTTGTGTGCGCACATCGTGACAACATTACACGGTGGCAATTGCAATTATTAGCGGTGGATAATGTGAAGGCGTTTTCGAAATCGACAGAGAATGAGGCGGTGCTGGCGGAGTGCATTGGCGGTGCATAGAATAGCGTGTTGCTGGGGTTTTGGCTGCATCGGACGCCGTATTCCCACCCATCCGGCACGGAATGTCCGGTTTTCACACATTTGTGTGTTAATAAAGCAGTGTGAATATTACGCGTCTTTTACGCCGGGTGGATGGGCATCCGGCGTCCGATGCACCCCAATTATTTGCAGCACGCTACTCTACGCACCCCCAACGCACTCCGCAAGCCTCGCCTCCATCCGCGTCGGAACCGGTAGTAAGTGTTGTTGTGTGCGCACATCGTGACAACATTACACGGTGGCAATTGCAATTAGCGGTGGATAATGTGAAGGCGTTTTCGAAATCGACAGAGAATGAGGCGGTGCTGGCGGAGTGCATTGGCGGTGCACAGAATAGCGTGTTGCTGGGGTTTTGGCTGCATCGGACGCCGTATTCCCACCCATCCGGCACGGAATGTCCGGTTTTCACACATTTGCGTGTGAATATATATAGTGTGAATATTACGTAGGCGTCTTTTACGCTGGGTGGATGGGCATCCGGCGTCCGATGCACCCCGAATCTCACCAACACGCTACTCTACGCACCCCCAACGCACTCCGCCAGCCCCGCCTCTTTCCGCGCAGGTCCTACGTTCCATTGTATGTATATACATACGTACATGTACTGCTCCGAAACCAGCCCAAACTTAATGAGTGCACAAGTGTAAATGGGGGGGGGGGGGGGGGGGGGATGTGGCGGCGGGGCATCCACTCACACATACCCCGGCGATGCATGACAGATATTACATGCCGTGGCGGGTCGGCGGGCCGACCCGGCGGGGGGGGGGGGGGGGGGGGGGGCGTCTATTCAACTACACGTGCGACAGTGTCGTTTCGTGGAGCAGTATATGTGCCCGGCCTCATTTATACCGCCCCCTACCTGCGCTGCATGGTCTACCCCTACGAATTACTTAGCACAAACCGCCATTACTTATTAGGAACCTAGCACAGCCAGGCTTATATGCCCGCTTTCCCGATCAACTTCTACGCACTTTCCGTCCCTCAACCGCCGGACATGGGGGTTGAGCCGCCAGCCTCGGCAGTTGCTTAGCCAGACTTGGCATCCCGTACCGTGTCCATGGCTTCGCAGCTCTGCCGCTGGCACACGCCGAGTCCGGCGCTTGCTGCCGCGGGGTTGCGCACGCATGCACGCACGGTAATACGCCGCCGACGCCGCCACGCTTACTTCCACCACCTTCGCCAGCCGCAGCTTCGCACGCCTTTCCGCCGACATACGAAACGCACGAATCCCCCCCGTCCCCGCGTCATGTATATTATATTCGAGGCGACTATGCGGGGCGCAGCACACGCCGCGGCGTGGGTCGGCGGAGCGACAGGCGGCGGGAGCCCTAATGGCCGGGCAGTATCCACACCCACACAGGCACCGCCGCTCACCTCCGACGCGGATGAACCGCCTCCCAAAGGAAACATGCCGGTTGGTGGTAAGCCCAGCAGGCGTGCGTGGGGTGCCGGCGCCGGTACTGGTGCGACGGAGCTGTCGCGTCAGGAACCGCACCGCATGTGGAGCAACACATGGCGGTGCCGGCCCCACCTATGTCTAGGGCCACCTCCTCACAACACCCCGCCACGACGGCGTCGGCCACCGCCGACGGCGCCGTTGCGGGGGGGGACGCCCTGCCAGGCGACGATGATGCGCCTGGTGCGCCGCGTCAGGAGGCGGAGGAGGCCGTGGTCGAGGCGACTGATCGGGCTGAGGGGGTTGTCGAGGCGAGCGAGGCTGCGCTCGCGCCACCCGCCCCGCAGCCACCTGCGGGACATGCCGACTTGCTCGTCGCCATGTTGACCGGAGCACTACGAGCAGTGGCGGGAGGCGGCCACATGCACTATCATGTGCGTGTCCTGGCCGGACGCCCGTCATGCGTGGACTGCGGCCAACGGACGGACTGGGAGTGTTGCTGCGACGGCACCCCGGCTTTGTGCGGCCCCAAGTACCCATGCATGGCGACCCATCAGCGGGCAGTCCCCTGCCCGACCACGGCCACGAAGAGGGCGGAGTTCCGCCATGTCAGGGACGCGTTCCACGACGCGACTCGCGCCGCCGTGTGTGAGGCTTCCGAGAAGGCACGCGCGGCTGGTAGGGTGCGCAGGGTGAGGCGGCGGACGGCCCAGGAGCTGAAGGAGAGCGAGACATGCCGTCAGTGAGGTCGGGCGCAATGTCATTGGGTGGGGCACACGGACGTGTAACACTTGCACTTTGCGCGTACTGCTGGGTTACATCCAGGCTGCGTCACACTATGCAACCGGAAAGGCTGCGTTGCTACTGCAAACGATGCGACGCCTCACTCTGTAGCAACCGCTGCCGCGCCTATCCCACAGCCGCTGCCCCCCCCCCCCCCCCCCCCCCCCCCCGCGCGGGATCCCCGCCATCATCAGCTTGCACTTGCACTTTGCGCGTACTGCTGGGTTACATCCAGGCGGCGTCACACCGGAAAGGCTGCGTTGCTACTGCAAACGATGCTACGCCTCACTCGGTAGCAACCGCTGCCCCGCCCATCCCACTCGGGATGCTGAGAGCAGCTAAAGGGCGCCGGGGGCGGGGCAAGAGGGAGCAGGGCCAATGATTGTGGAAGAGCGGGGACCCGCTTGCATGCCATCGTATTATATCTTGCACAATATATGTTGCTGCACTCATATCTCACATCACTAGCTTAGCTATAGTGATCCCCCCCCCCCCCCCCCCGCACCGCGTACGCACAAGCCTGGGTATACGCATCAACTGCCCGCCGGGATGAGAAACTGGTATTGGTAGTGTGTCTGTGGGGTGGAGGGGGGGCAAAAGAGCTGCCAATTGCTGCCAAGCTGGTGCGTTACATTGGGGCAGGCGCTGGGCAGACAATTGGGGCTCGCTTCAGAGCATTGTCTAGTGCCTATGCGGCTGCGCCGCCTCCGCCGCATGCAGACTCTGCGGGCTCACCAGCACCGCCACCTCAGTCATGCGGCCCTGCATCCCGCAGCCCGCCGCCGTCAGCCAGATCAGAGGTATCCAGAAGCCAGTGCTGGGGTTGTTGCGGCATGACCGCATAGTTTTCAGCGGCTGCCGTCCACAGCTTGTAATGCATCCCTTTCCGCCGATTCCGCTGTATGCGCTGTCTTGGCGCCGCGCTGCCCCGGCCGCCGCGCCTTGGCGCCGCGCTGCCCCGGCCGCCGCGCCTTGGCGCCGCGCTGCCCCGGCCGCCGCGCCTTGGCGCCGCGCTGCCCCGGCCGCCGCGCCTTGGCGCCGCGCTGCCCCGGCCGCCGCGCCTTGGCGCCGCGCTGCCCCGGCCGCCGCGCCTTGGCGCCGCGCTGCCCCGGCCACCGCGCCTTGGCGCCGCGCTGGGTATCGAGTCCTCCCCTCCCTAGTGAGCGCGTCCACCTGCGCCTTGCGCTCGGGGCCGTCCTCCTCCGTCACCACATTCTGCAACCCCCACCGCGTGACGAACCACGCAGCTCCTTGCATGCGCTTGTACATGTGCCCAAGCACCGCCTGGGGACGCGAAGCTCCTTCTCGGTCATGATCGCCTTCACCCGGGCCTCCTCGAGCAGCGGACCGGCGTTAAGAATGGAAAACGTTTCCATGTGGTGCAAGCAGTCCTCCATGACCCAGCCGGACTGCACCGTCACCTTGCCTGACCCTGCAGTCATGGAGGGGAATGCCGTCACGCCCACGCCCACGCCCACGCCCACGCCCACGCCCAGGGGGGGGGGGGGGTTACCTTTCGATTCTTGGACACTGCAAACGAAGGGCGCAACCCGCGTTCAAAGTTGATGGGTATCGGGACTAAAGCCTGGCGCCGGTCTTCCTGCTTCATAGCTCGGAATCCAATGTGGCCCTGCACGGTGACAAATTTCCTCCAGAAGTCCCTTCCCAAGCCAAAAAAAAACAGGTGGAACGGCGCGAGGGGGAAGAGGTTGATCATGCTGACATAGCCCAGGACCACATGCACATGGCACACGCCATGGCAGCCAGTGTTGTGCTTGGCCTCCGCCAGCCGGATTGTGTTGAACGCACGCCGGGCAAGGTGCGTGATTCACTGGACAAGTCATCGCCTTGATGGACGGTTACCAAGCGAGCCTCCCCGTCCGCATCCACAGGGGGGTGCTCCTGGGCAGCCGCCATAGCCTCCACAACCTGCCACGCCGACCGGGCGGGTGCGTGTGATTCCATACAACCGCAGTTGAGTGGTGCCACCAGCACGCAGGCCGGGCCCACTCACCTCTGAACGCAGAAGGTCCACAATGTCACCGTCCTCGAAAACAGCGCGCCACTGGGTCGCCCCGCCGTAGTTCTCCAACACCCACTCGGTAACGACGCCGGTTATCACGCCGTAGTGCCATACTCCCCGGAACTTCTTGGCGATGACCTTCATGTAGAAGTCGCCGGGATCGCCTTTCCATATCACGCCCTCATCGCGGGTTCGACGCCCGCCGGCGGCCACGCAGGCGCGTCGATGTCCATACCGTCTTCGCCAACGGGGTCCTCCCCCACGCCCATCACATCGTCCACCTTCGAGCCGCCGTCGTCCGAGACCGGCGCCGGCGGGCCGTTTCCGACGGCTGCAGCTACTCATGCTGCCGCGCTTGTTGCTGCTGTTGCTGCTGCTGCTGCTGCCGCCCCTGCTGCTGCTGCTTGTGATAAGGCGGCCTTGCGGCGCAACTTAGCCGCACGCTTCAACGAGTGGCTACAGTTCGGGAATTTTAGGAAGTGCCGCTCTCGCACCGTCCTTTCACTACTGCCCGTCACGATGCCGTGGCAGTGCTTGCATGTGTACACGCCATCCTTCGACACACTCGCTATCCATCCCTTTGCCGGCATGCCTGCTGCCGCGCGCGGGGGGGGGGGGGGGGGGGGTTGAGAGTTGGGGTGGATGTAACCCACCACCGGCAGGCAACACAGATGCGAGTGCGCGGCTGTCCGCGCTTGATTCAACGGTGAGCGGCGGTGACCGTGAGGCGACCCCGTACTTCATGCGCGTGCTGGGGCGTTACACAATCATCAGCAGTTAGGGCGGCTGCATTAAAACGCGCACCTACGAACACCACCTACCGCCTACCACCTACCGTACCACCTACATCCGCCCACACCTCCGCCCGTCGTGCCGCACATCGCGGCACACCGCGGGGTCAGCGGTCAGCGATGTGCGGTCAGCGATGTGCGGCGATGTGCAATGAGTGCGTACATCCGCCTGTACTTAGCCCGGGTGCTCCGCGTCGGCGGGCGACACGCGAGCCCGCGTGCGCATATCAATTTGATGAAATTATGGAAACGAGAAATTCATATAGTACTTTACAGGTCGCGCGCGATAGTCGTCGCTACTGGGTATGAAATCCACGTCCCTCGTCCGTCCCGTATCGTCCCCGTATGTCGTCGTTCGTCACCAGTAGGGCACATTTACGTCACATCTGAATCTCACAGTGGGAGTGCCACCCGCTGCTACTCACACAGCCGTGGTGCCGTCAATCTTAGCATTATACTAAACAACGCAAATAGCAAACTGTCGGTACCGCACCCCAAAATTAGGCCGTTCCGGCATGCCGTGCCGAAGGCAACAATCTGCGGCGCAGCGCAGCAATCTAGGGCTCGCCGTCGCGAATCTGATGTACCTGGGGATGTAACTATGCATCTGCGTCTTGTCGCCGAGCCCATGCGCATGCATAATACTTCTATATGCCGCATTATCCGGGTAATGTAAGCATTCGTGCATGGATTTAAAACATGCCTAAGGCAACAATCTGCGGCGGGCGCAACATTCCGGGGCTTTACGTAAGCCTAAGTGAAGTTCTCAGGCGAGCACCTCGCTGGCAATCGTACATTCTCGTCAAGCGTCTGCGTTTTTGTCGTGCAGGTATGCAACAAATACCCCGGACAAGGAAAGTGTCTCGGCCAGGTAGGCCGTTCCTGCCTGCCGAAGGCAACAATCTGCGGCATTCTAGGGCTCGCCGTCGCGAATATGATGTTCCTCGGGGTGTAACTCTCTACCTATGTCGTGTCGCTGAGCCCATGCGCATGCATAATACTTCTATATGTCGCATTCTCCGGGTACTGTAAGGTTTCGCAGCCGTGCGCGGATTTAAAACATGCCTGAGACAACAATCTGCGGCGTGGCGCGCAACAATCTAGGGCTTTCAGTAAGCCATAGTGAAGTTCTCGGGAGAGCACCTCGCTAGCAGTCGTACTTTCCCGTCAACCCTATGCGCTGTTGTCATACAAGTATGCAACAAATACCCCAGACAAGGAAAGTGTTTCAGCCAGGTGGGCAGTTACCGCATGCCTAACGCAACATTCCTTACTCGCTACCAGTAGTCGCTACCGTAGTCAGATTGTATTACTCGATCGTTCGAGATCCTTACTGGCTATTGTAGTCAGATCGTAGCCTACCTGCATATCTCATCTCAATTATGCACCCTACACCCGCTCACCTCGTGGCGCCAGCAGTCGTGGCGTAGTATTACTTGGAATACTAGCAATCTCGCAAGTCTGCCGGTGCCGCGCCGCAAGATTGTAGTGACCAGTACCGGGGAGATTGTAGAGCAGTCGGTACCACTACCGGTACTGGGCCAACTAGGTTTGCGCGCTACACCCGCCAACAATCGACGAGTAGCGACAGGGCTCGCGCACGATCTAGGCGGCTGAAAGAATTAAATCTGCCCTGGTCAATGCACACTATTTTCCCTTCGGCTTGCCGTCCCTGGCAGATACGGGTACCCGCGTATATCCCGGTCCTAGCCACTGCTAGATAACCGCCGGCGACGGCGCCACGGCTGAACGCGCGCGGGATTGCCCGCCGCCGTTCACGCACTAGCCTCGGCGCCGTCAACCGTAGCGTAAACCTACTAGCAGCAACAACGCAAATAGCAATCTGCCGGTAATGCGCCCCGAGATTGTAGTGAGGTTGCAGTCAGAACGTAGCCTACCCGTAGACGTTGCCTCCGCCACGACTGTCAGCCAGACGGGCGCCGAGCTGTACCCGATATATCCGCATCCGGCTCCGCATGAAACCCAATTAAGGACGGTACGAAGCGGGCGGCTGCCGCCGCCCCCGCCGCAAGGATCGCCACGTCGGTTCGGCTGGCTATGACTATGGTACTGGGGTAGGAGCCGTGCCTTCGGCCTGCGTAGGCCTCCGCCGCCGCCGAGCGTCTGGGGGGTCCTTCATCGGCCCTGAAATCCGGTGACTTAACCCCCCCAAGCGACATTTCGCAAGGACCGTCGTAGGTACGGCTCGGTCATAAGGGTGTCTGGTGGCCCGCGCTTCACTCCGACGGCTAGCACGGCTAGCATGGGTGACCACTGACTGAGTGGCGTGCCGAGGAGTGTGGGTGGGTGCCGAGGGAGAGGTGGTTGTAGTTCGTTACGGCAGCCGTCGTGCACATCTTCGTGCCCCATATTTCCGCACAATAGGCGGTGAAAATAGTACATAGAGGCAGAATAGGAAACCCTAATCGGGCAACGTGATTTGGTTCGAAAAACAACAGCAAAACTAGGACCTACAGTACATTTTTGCTCGCGTTTTGGCCTTTTCTGTGCATCCAATGATGCCTTCAGATCTTTCAGATCTGATCGTCTACTCAATGCATCTGCCATATTTTGAGATCCCTTCTTGTATACAATATCCATATTGTCCATGTATGGTGAAATTATTTGGGACCAGCCAGCATGTTTTCTGCTGAGCTTTTCCTTGGGCTGGCAGGTGACGCAGAGTGGTATGATCGGTGACTACAGTGAAATGTTTACACCCTTCCAAATAATGTCGTCAATGCTGGAGAGCAATTACTACTCCCAGAAATTCAGTTTCATCGGTGGAATAGCGCGGTGGAATAACGGGACAAGATTATAGCGTAAACGGTACAGGCCACTATACTTCACTTATGACTCACTGAAAATGGGACAATTTACTAGCTTTAAACCCTGTGCAGGTTTTTAGGGCTCGCGTGTACTGGCGCAAAGTACATAATCACTTGGTGGCGGCGGAACGAGGCAAAGGCGGCGGGTCGAGGCAGGTTCTCCGAAGGTAGGTAGGTAGGTAGGTTGCCGCGAAGTCGGGGCAGTTCTCCGCCTCCCACACCTGCCTAACAGTTCTCGCTGAAACAAGTAGGAAGTAGGGCTGCGGGGTCAGTATGGGTTCCCCCTTGCGGGCTATACACGAACTTCGCGCCGCACTTGGGGAGGTGCGGGAACTCCTTCAAGATCATGAGGGAATGTTGAGTAGGGAAGTTCTTCTCGAGATGGCAACAAGTTGTATCGGGTCTGCCGTCGGCCGGCCCGTCTCCTCGCGTGGGGCAGCATTGCGTGATGTTGCGACCTTCGAAGAGTCGTTAAGGGGGGTGAACAGCGCCTCACTTCGTCTTTGGCTGAAGTAGTAGCGTCTCAAGAGGGTGCCGCAGGCAGCCCCGGTATGCAAGGCAGCGCCAAGCGTTCCGACACGGCAGTTGCAGGGGCCCCACGGCCCAACCTGGATGGGGCTGAGGTACAACCACACCGTATCGGTCATTGGCTTCCTGCCGAAGACGGCCACACTGAATATGCCGACTACAAAGCGGTCAAGTCGGTGATCTCAGGCCTCCCTACTAAATGGCGGTTCTTGTATGCCTCGGCGTCTACAAAGGTATGCTGCCCCTCGTCAAATAATTTCCGCGTGCAGGTAGCAGTCACCTGCGGTTGAACCAACGGAACTATGTTTACAGGTGTACTTGTGCCGGCAGCATGTAGCCTGCCTGGCCCGGATGCGCGCGGTTGTCAACAAGCAAACCGGCAAGTGGGAGTTGCAGTTCAGCAACGATGTTCACACGACTACACTTGTCGAGATCCGTGGTGGGGAGGGTGTACCTCAGTCGCTTCGTCGGGGCATACCGCAGCCGCTCCTGCTTCGGGGAATGTCGCCAAAGAATGCGTTGGATCATGTACCACGCTCGACCATACGCGCTGCCGGAGTCCTGGATGGCATGCGGCCCCAGCTCTTGACTCAGCTACGGCGGTGGAAAAAGTATTTGATCAAGCTCGGCAAAGGAGCGTTTCAGCTCACATCTTTTCACGATCTGCGCGAGTGGGCCGAGTCAAAGGCATTGCCATCAAGGACTGCGTTGGATAGAGTGTCAGAAACTGACTTGGTTGTGCTCCGAGACGGAGTAGATGAGGAGTCGAGTGCTGTGGCGTTTTCTTCACTCGAGCTCTTGAGCACGCTTCGGATGGCTTTGCTTTCTGGACTGCACTTGCACCTTATGACTGACGGCACGCACAAGGTGTCGTTCAACAAGTGGGTCCTTGTGACAGTCGGCACGACTACGATCAGAAAATCCAGCTTCAAACGGAAACTCGTCAACACGTTCTTGCCAATTGCGTTTTGCTTCGCTCGCTCTGAGACTGCGCCTGCCTTTCTGACACTCTTTCGGGGTCTCTCGTCAACCTGTCGCGAGCTTTTTGGCGTCGCCCTCGACCCTAGTGCAGTTGTCTCCGACAAGGGCTCTGGAGTGGTTTTGGCAATTAGGACGATGTTCCCCGCGGCCAAGGTGACGCCCGTCTATCTCTTTGTCTTTAAGTTGGAATCGGGTCGGACCACATAACTTGCTTGAACGTGTGTTATAACCGACGCCGCAGGCTGTTACCTGCTACCACCACCTCTTTCGGAAGATTAAAACCAGGGGCACTAGGTTGAAGGAGGATGGCCGCAGCTACTGTGTCCTCACTCACGAACGCAACAAATCGTTGTGTCTGGAGACTATCACCACGATCTACGAAAGCAGTACACGCGAGCAAGCTGAAGCCGTCGCCGAGGTTTTGATGGCGGAGTGGCGTCGAGTTGGTGAGAGACGGGCGGCGCGCTGGCTCGAGAACGAGTACTTAGGCAACAACCTAACCTGGATCAACTGCGCCCCAGGTGTAGCAGGTGTTCCTGCGTCTACAAACTCGCAGGAGAGCTGGCACCGCGCAAGCAAATGCGACGAACAGTTTGGCAAACGTCGCCGGCCGACTGACACTTTGCTCGAGGAGGGCTTCCCCGACCTATGCAAGCATCAAGGCGCGCAACACACTGAGTTGTACGAGGACTTCAACTCCGGTTTGCAACAGGAATTCTCGCACTACATTCATGGCGCTAATGACTTCTTAAATCCGGACAGGCGTGGGCTAAAGCTCTACATGTGGCATGACGGCGAGTTGTCCGTTAACGCCGACTACCACTCCGAGGACCAAGTCACCCTGGCGCGCATTGTCGCGTATACCAACAGTAGGCGAGGAATGCTGCCCCAACCTTGTCGCTCCTTGCAAGCCGTCCGCAGAGTTTGTTGTCGACTGAAGTGCGTTTCTGCGGGCGACAACGGGGTTTCCTGCGACTGCGACGAGTTCAGAAGGTACCGGCAGTGCAGCCACCTTTATCTCTGGCGTGCACTTCACGATACGGATGTTCGCATGCGTTTCGAGCAGGGCGTCGTAGGCATGGCGGGCAAGAACCCGCCGCACCGAGCTGCGCACGGCGTTCCAGCTTTGCAGGTCCAACCACCAGACGGCGCAGGGCGCATGCGTGACCGGGACGAGGGGGTGTTGGGAGGCGTGGACGAGGCAGGGCTCCAGGGCGAGGACGAGGCGCAGGTCGTTCGGGCATTGTCGCGACTGCGCGTCAACCGCGTCAGCCCCCGGCGCCCATTCTCCCGGCGACACCGTCAGTTACAACGCTTGTCACAGAACGTGTGGCCGATCTTCAGCAAATACAAGATTCACCTGTCCCCGCGGAGGACACATGCGCTTGCGACGGGCTGGAGCCCCGCAAGCGCGGGCGTCCCCGCAAGCCTGTTTCACCTTCGGTCCCCATGGGAGTCCTGGCATGCCTGGACCTTAGCGTATCGCCGGCGGGGCTTGGTAGGGGCCAAATGGCACTCGGGCGCGACCGCCCCCATGCATGTGCCTTCGGCAGCTACAACGGCCAAGGGCGTTGCCGGGCCCATCGACGGACTTCAGGGACCCCCACCGGAGAAGAGTAGCGGGCTGCAACCCCGCAAGCGCGGCCGACCTCGAAAAGCCGGCGCTAAACCAGTCGCGGCGCACGACGATGCGCCACGGCAGCTTGAGCAGAGTACGCCCGCAGGACACGCAAGGGGCCTGCAGTCCCGCAAGCGCGCGCGGCCCAACCCTTGCGTATCGAAGGCCGCGCCACGTGACCGCGACAACTCCGTCAATAAACGGAGGCTTCAAGTCCCCGTCAGTAAGGTAGTTGCCGCCGTCTCTCCGGATGACGAGCGTCGTCGACTCATGGCCGAGCTGGATGCCGAATTCGGTGTCCAACCTACTTCCAGCCCTGATATCTTATGGTCTAGGAAGCCACGCCGCAGAGAACGACCGCCGAAGAGGTTGCTAAAGCTGCCGAGCTACGATCCCGCTTTCGACCAAGTCGCAACCCCCAGAACTTCCCCCCATTTAGAGGCAGACAGTGGAAATGACGGCGCGGCTGAACTCGACATGTCCTTGGCGGAGACTCTTCGAGGCAGGCATCGCTAGCGACAAAGTAGAGTTACATCTGGCCTCAGTGTCCATTCTATGCGCGCAATGGCTCTATCAGCAAGGGGATCCTTTGCGATAACGCGACCTCCGTTATGTAATTGTCGATTACAACGCCTCCCTTACATATCACAAGCCACATAGCGCGCATGTTTGTCGACGGGTTTCTGTTCGTGATGAGTATAGAATGCATAGGCGTTTCTGCCCTGCCAGTGACGCGAAGAACTCCAACCTGGGCTTTGGGCCCTGTGACAGATACGTGTGCGGGACTTGCACGCAAAGCAACGTGGCGCTCGACGCCAGTGCCACCGGTACAAACATGTCCAACATGCTGAACCACGGCGACGTGAAAATTATATACGGCGAGGGGTATTATCGCAACCTTACGCTGTCATGTGTTTCAGGTAAAAGCGCGTCGGCGACAAAGTATGCGCAGCCATAGTCGATCACATCACTCATCCAAATTCGTTTGGCAATGCTTCGAAACGCAACTTTTGTACCTCCTGTCCCGGCGCAGGGGTCCCAAATCACCGAGCCCTGAAAACTCGCAACGCTCGTCTTGATCACGTCATACTCCCATGCAGTCGGTATAATGGGTGGTATTTCTTGCGGACGTAGCGACGTGAATACGGAGAAAGCTCGAGTAATGTGGCCTTGGGTCCACTCCCCTGGCATTCCCCAGGCACGCCAGTCGCGCGTAGAATTGTTGCCGAGTGCTGCCAAGGCTAGGTGCCGCGACACACTGAGACCTGCACAATTGGCGAGGTGGTGGTTGGCTACATACCAGAAGAGTTGTGTTTACACGGTATGGACACATGGTGGTGGTGGATGGGGGGGGGGGGGGGGGGCGAGAGGGGACAGGTGGGCGAAATCTTCTTCGGATGTTGGGAACTTCTCCTCTGGCGGCGGTGAGCCGCACTCGTCGTCAAGGTATTGCCTGATATCCGCAGCGATTAACGGGTTGTCAACGAACAGCGCGGCAGGGTCAAGGCGCCCGTACTGACGGCAGACTTCGATCAGACGAGGAATCTGCAACTGGTGCCTCTTGTATGTGCTGTTGATGTAAGTGTCCGGGAAGAGGTCAGGATTGAAAACCATCGTCGGCGGGGTTAGCTGCCAATCCGGAGGCGGTGCAGGCACTCCGGTCTGAGGGGTGAGACAAACGTAGCCGTAAAGGTACCCCGCGGCTTTGTTTCCTCGGCACGACTCGCAACCAGTAATTGGCACCGACTTGAAGGCTGGCTCCCGAACCACGCGTTCTCCCGCAAGCGCGACAACCAGGCCGGGCATCGAATGCGAGGCTCGCAAGCGGCTGCCACCGCACACATGAACGTAGTCCGCGTCTACCGCCCCCCACGGCGCCATGGCCCTCGCAGCAGCCGGGCGGTCCTCGCAGAGATTTCCACCTACCCTCACGTTTCCGAGCACGCGAGGCCAATACCTCCGCAGAAACTCTTCCAGGCCCAGGCACGATGCCGCGGCTTGCGCAACCTGCGCCGTGTACATCCTTCTAAGCAACCTACCGCAGGTTGGATTACAATCATTCCGAGCTGAATGGGCGGGGGGGGGGGGGGGGGGGGGGGTCTCACCAACGTCGGAGACACCCACGCCATCGCGTCCTCGAGACTAATGTCCGCTCCGTGACGCACGAGATGAAGAGGGCTACAACATCCCCAGTAGAAGAGCAACACGATTGTGCCTCGGTGGGCGCTGACAGCGGGCAGGCCGATGTCCGCGCCGGAGGGCACGAAAACCAACGACTGCGTGGCGGGCATCATCGACTCACCGAGTCGGAGGAAAGAATGAGCCTTCTGTATGATCCCGTTGAAGACGTGTTGGAGCTCCCCGTAGAGATGTAGGCCATCTTCCGTATCTAGCAGAACAATGCACAGCGACTCCTCTAGAGAATTCGGCACTAGGCAGCGGGGGTCTTCAGGGCCTGAAAACAAGGACGGTCATCAATCGACTTAGAAATTTGCCTGCATGTATTATTGGAGTGGGACCGCGTTGGGGGGGAGGGGGTGGGGGCGGGACGCTCGCCTGAAAGGTGCATGACCATCTGGCTCCGGTCTCCAATGCGAATGAGAGGATTCCTCTCGCCGGCGAGGAAGAAGTCGGGGCAAGTGAGCAGCAAGTGAGTCTGCAACGTCGCCATCTTCGTGCCGAGTTCTTCCTCGACTACGAAGCTGAGTTGCTTCCTAGCTAAAAAATCGGCGTTCCCCACAGCGCGCTGCAGGAAAGGTTCTTGCCTTGGCGGCGCAGTCTTGGCACCCTGAGTAGCCGATCTGACACGATACCTGGGGTCGACGAGGTCTCGACGGTTAGCAGTTGTAACAGACAACCGAGGAGTAGTATTGTGTCGCGCGACGAGGTTGGCTGCCCTGAATGGAAACCGCGAGTCCTCGGCTCCTGTTGGCGTCGGCGCCCGCACAGTCGACGCACTCGCAAGGCCCATTGTGTGTGTCTCAGCCGCTTCGGCTGTACCCGGCTTTGCCGCGGTCCTGGGCTTACCCGCCGTCGCCTGTGCCTTAGGCAGGAGACGCTCACCCTGGGGACGGCTGCGTGCTCCTTTTTGGCCCCAACGCGGAGGAGCCGGTAAGCTTGTATGAAGACCGGAAGAACCCCCGGCGGGCCGAGGGACATGCGCAGAAGTGCGCACCGACGGCGTGTCACCCGCCATGCGGGTCCCACGGGCTCGAAGGCTCCGCGCCGGCTAGGTTGAGACGCCTTACGCTTCGGCCGAGGCTGAAAGTCGTCCTCAGCGTCCTCGTTGGCTGCAGTAGCGAGACGACGGGATGTAGTCCGAGCGCTCACAAATGCCGGGTTATGCTTGCACGGTTGCCTTTGCCCACCCTTCATGCCCTGACAAAGCGCGCAAGTCTTACCTACAACTTAAAATGATGAGTGACAGGCAACGGCACAAATCACGTACACACCTTTTGCTTTGTAACTTTGGCGAGCATCTCTGCAGTCTTGCTCTGTTTCGGGCGACGGGGTGCGTCGCTCGGGGCAGCCTCTGCGCTCGGGGTGTGCGGGGGCCAACGAGCGATGGCGACTCAATTAGCCTTCCGTAAAAGTATCATGGTGCGCAGTGGCAACAAAGGTGCAGCGCGGCCATCCCACCTTGGCGACAGCCGGCGCCCCTGTCGATGCCGGCTGCGGCTCGGCAGCAAGCACGCGAGGGGGTGCGTCGCTCGGACCAACTCATGCGCTCGGGGTCTGCGGGGGGCAACGTGCAATGGCGACTCAATTAGCCTGCCGTAAAAGTATCAAGGGGCGCAGTGGCAACACGGTGCAGCGCGGCCATCCCACCTTGGCGACAGCCGGCGCCCCTGTCGATGCCGGCTGCGGCTCGGCAGCAAACACGCAAGGGGGTGCGTCGCTCGGACCAGCTCCTGCGCTCGGGGTCTGCGGGGGGCAACGTGCGATGGCGACTCAATTAGCATGCCGTAAAAGTAACTGGTGCGCAGCGGCAACACGGTGCAGCGCGGCCATCCCACCTTGGCGACAGCCGGCGCCCCTGTCGATGCCGGCTGCGGCTCGGCAGCAAACACGCGAGGGGGTGCGTCGCTCGGACCAGCTCCTGCGCTCGGGGTCTGCGGGGGGCAACGTGCGATGGCGATTAAGTGAGCCTGCCGTAAAAGTATCAAGGGGCGCAGTGGCAACACGGTGCAGCGCGGCCATCCCACCTTGGCGACAGCCGGCGCCCCTGTCGATGCCGGCTGCGGCTCGGCAGCAAACACGCAAGGGGGTGCGTCGCTCGGACCAGCTCCTGCGCTCGGGGTCTGCGGCGGGGCAACGTGCGATGGCGACTCAGTTAGCCTGCCGTAAAAGTATCAAGGGGCGCGGTGGCAACATAGTTGCAGCGCGGCCATCCCACCTTGGCGACAGCCGGCGCCCCTGTCGATGCCGGCTGCAACTCGTGCGGAGCGCTTCGAAGGGGTGCGTCGCTCGGACCAGCTCCCGCGCTCGGGGTCTGCGGCGGGGCAACGTGCGATGGCGACTCAGTTAGCATGCCGTAAAAGTAACTGGTGCGCGGTGGCAACAAAGTTGCAGCGCGGCCATCCCACCTTGGCGACAGCCGGCGCCCCTGTCGATGCCGGCTGCAAATCGTGCGGAGCGCTTCGAGGGGGTGCGTCGCTCGGACCAGCTCCTGCGCTCGGGGTCTGTGGGGGGGCAACGTGCGATGGCGACTCAATTAGCCTGCCATAAAGGTAACTGGTGCGCAGCGGCAACACGGTGCAGCGCGGCCATCCCACCTTGGCGACAGCCGGCGCCCTTGTCGATGCCGGCTGCAACTCGTGCGGAGCGCTTCGAAGGGGTGCGTCGCTCGGACCAGCTCCTGCGCTCGGGGTCTGCGGCGGGCAAGGTGCGATGGCGACTCAATTAGCATGCCGTAAAAGTAACTGGTGCGCGGTGGCAACAAAGTTGCAGCGCGGCCATCCCACCTTGGCGACAGCCGGCGCCCCTGTCGATGCCGGCTGCAACTCGTGCGGAGCGCTTCGAGGGGGTGCGTCGCTCGGACCAGCTCCTGCGCTCGGGGTCTATGGGGGGGCAACGTGCGATGGCGACTCAATTAGCCTGCCGTAAAAGTAACAGGTGCGCAGCGGCAACACGGTGCAGCGCGGCCATCCCACCTTGGCGACAGCCGGCGCCCCTGTCGATGCTGGCTGCAACTCGTGCGGAGCGCTTCCAGGGGGTGCGTCGCTCGGACCAGCTCATGCGCTCGGGGTCTGCGGGGGGCAACGTGCGATGGCGACTCAATTAGCATGCCGTAAAAGTAACTGGTGCGCAGCGGCAACACGGTGCAGCGCGGCCATCCCACCTTGGCGACAGCCGGCGCCCCTGTCGATGCCGGCTGCGGCTCGGCAGCAAACACGCGAGGGGGTGCGTCGCTCGGACCAGCTCCTGCGCTCGGGGTATGCGGGGGGCAACGTGCGATGGCGACTCAATTAGCCTGCCGTAAAAGTAACTGGTGCGCAGCGGCAACACGGTGCAGCGCGGCCATCCCACCTTGGCGACAGCCGGCGCCCCTGTCGATGTTGGCTGCAACTCGTGCGGAGCGCTTCGAAGGGGTGCGTCGCTCGGACCAGCTCCTGCGCTCGGGGTCTGCGGGGGGCAACATGCGATGGCGACTAAATTAGCATGCCGTAAAAGTAACAGGTGCGCAACGGCAACAAAGGTGCAGCGCGGCCATCCCACCTTGGCGACAGCCGGCGCCCCTGTCGATGCCGGCTGCGGCTCGGCAGCAAACACGCGAGGGGGTGCGTCGCTCGGACCAGCTCCCGCGCTCGGGGCCTGCGGCGGGCAAGGTGCGATGGCGACTAAATTAGCATGCCGGAAAAGACACGGGTGCGTAGTGGAATAGATGCGTGTCGAGTAGTAAACACACCTGTTCAAGTCGAGGAGGCGATGGTGATCGGGGTGGTTGCACTGGAAGCAAGACGGGCTGCCAGTGGTGCTCCACCACCGCCCCGTCGAAATGAGGGACAGGCCCTGCCGGGTGGTTGGGTCTGGGGTCGGCGTTGCCCAAGCACGTCGCGCAGCGGAGTATGCGGGCTTGCATAAGCTGCGCGGGCGTCCAAGGACCAGCACGCGGAGGCACCCTCTGCAAGTCCCGGAACATGCGGATATTGTGCCCTGTGTGGCGCGAGATTCCGTCGACGCCGCCACACTCGACCATAACAACGGCGTCCACGGCTCGGGACCACGTGATGTTATTCCACGTGACGTTGTTTGGGGCGGCGTTCTGAAGCATCTGCCTGGCATGAGGGTTGTCCCGTTTCGGCACCACATATGGCCACCGCCAAGGACCCTGACTAGCCGTGAACTTCGTGCGCGCCAAGTCCAGGCTCCGGGAGATCTGCTCAGCGCCCCACCACGACATGCCCACTCCCGGCGGGAACACGTCCCACGGAACGCCGTCGATGAGGCAACGCAGAAAACTCATCTTCCCCCTCCTCACCGGCCCCTCGAAGGGGGTCAGGCCCAGACCAGTCACCATGAACCAAGGCATCCACACCGAATCGCCGCAACTCTGGGGTCTCGACACGAAGCGGCGGCGGCCTATCGAAGGTCCGGGCAACGCGGGCGCGCCAGAACTCTCGGCACACGACGAACACGAACGCGCGGCCTCCCAGTCCAGCGCGCATGCAGCACGAGTTCGCATATTTACCATCATGTTGGCTGACACGACCACGTAGGACAGCGGGCATCCGTGCCATGTCTGTGGTGCGCAGAATCTCCCACAAGGCCTTCTCGCAACCAACGTATTGGCGCTGGTCGGCATGTACACCACCCGATGGGACACGATAGTAGCTGTCATATAGGAAAACCGGCGCAACTGCACGCCCGTCACGAGTTGTCCATACCGCGATGGCGAAGTGCCCGCCCGCTTCAGTGGACTTGGGAAACGGCAACGACTCTGGCCGCTCCCAGGCCCTCGAACCCCAGGGATACATTATGTGGAACCAAAAAACAAGTACGCCTTCGGGGGCCGGGTCTCGGCGGCCACATGACGACTCATGCCTAGACACAAAATTCGGAAAGCCTCGCCTTGAGTAGTCCATGCTCGCACGACAGAAACGAAATTCCACGCCAGGCGGCGGCGGGCATAAGCGCAGGAAACCCTCCAGGAAGGCGTACTGATACTCGATGTCAAATTTATCGAACTCCCAATCTCGGAGCCACTTGCACATCGCATAGTGCAAGTTGCCGTAATCCTCGCCGTACAACGACTCAGGCTCGGGCCATACCGAGAACCAGTCGTCGAAGTTCTCGTAATTGGGGTCCCATCCGCGGCGTAGACGAGGATCAACTTGCTGAGGTGGTCCGCCAGGCTGGGCAACACGGGGCACCGACTAAGTACTTGCAAACAAGAAATTCAAGAAGATTAAGGCGCACGCTTGCAGGAGGGCCAAAGCAAGGCAGTACCTCAGGCGTGGGTGACTCGAGAAGCTCGATAGCCGGGGACGCAGGTGCCGTTGGCGGAGCCGGCTCGTCCTCTTCCGAAACCCCCCCGTCCGAACTGAGGTGAAATTCGGGTTGGGTAGCGTCGTACACCGAGTCTTGAGAAACAGACGCACCGCGTGCGGAAGAGTTGGTCACAGTCGATTGCGAGGCACGCGGCTCAGGCAATTTTTCCTCATGCCCAGGTCCGGCTACGCCCTCAGCCGGTTGTTGTACAAAGGGCTCCGCGCTGTCCTCGACTGCCCACGAAGGGTGTAATCGTTTCTGGTAAACCGGAGAAGGGGTCTTTAGTACGCAGCAGTCCATGCAAGTCTTACCTACGAGGGTCATATTGGAGACCATCACGTTGGGAACATAGGTGGGCAAGACATGGGTGGTAACCTGCATCAGCCGAGCCCCTCTGTTCACGAGGCGCGAGTACTCCACCTCTGCTTCCTCAGCAAGTTGTTTCCCCACGTTTGCGGTTACCATGTAGTCCTCGCAGGCGCTGGAGGGGCGCAAGGCGGTGCTGTTGGAAGCGCACCCCTCCACCTTGACCTCCATCGGCAACCTGGGAGCCGTGTACCAGGCCAAGGGCGACTATGCCGCGGCGGAGCCCCTGTACAAGCAGGCGCTGAAGGGGCGCATGGCGGCGCTGGGGGAGGCGCACCCCGACACCTTGGACTCCATCACCTGCTTGGCCATCGTGTACCATGCCAAGGTCGACTATGCCGCGGCGGAGTCCGTGTACAAGCAGGCGCTGGAGGGGCATAGGGCGGCGCTGCGGGAGGCGCACCCCTCCACCTTGGCCTCCATCTACAACCTGGGCGCCCTGTACCAAGCCAAGGGCGACTATGCCGCGGCGGAGCCCCTGTACAAGCATGCGATGGAGGGGTGCAGGGCGGCGCTGGGGGAGGCGCACCCCGACACCTTGGCCTCCATCTACGACCCGGGCGCCCTGTACCATACCAAGGGCGACTATGCCGCGGCGGAGCCCGTGTTCAAGCAGGCGCTGGAGGGGCGCAGGGCGGCGCTGGGGGAGGCGCACCCCTCCACCTTGACCTCCATCAACAACCTGGCCATCCTGTACCGAGCCAAGGGCGACTATGCGGCGGCGGAGCCCCTGTACAAGGCGGCGCTGGAGGGGCGCAGGGCGGCGCTGGGGGAGGCGCACCCCTCCACCTTGGCCTCCATCAGCAACCTGGCCGGCCTGTACAAGGCCAAGGGCGACTATGCGGCGGCGGAGCCCCTGTACAAGCAGGCGCTGGAGGGGTGCAGGGCGGCGCTGGGGGAGGCGCACCCCGACACCTTGACCTCCATCAACAACCTGGCCGGCCTGTACTGGTCCAAGGGCGACTATGCGGCGGCGGCGCTCCTGTACAAGCAGGCGCTGGAGGGGCGCAGGGCGGCGCTGGGGGAGGCGCACCCGCACACCCAGATGTGCAAGCGCAACTTGGCCATTCTGCATGGATTGATGGGCAAATAGCATACTATGCTGTGTTGTGTAATGTACCCATAATCCCGTTTTCCCCGTTACTGCGCTTCCTCTCCCTACGGCTGCTCCCTGTCGCCTCTCACGTTCTGCCCGCAGCGCCCACTTGGTGCCGCCCATGCCATCATCCTATCACCGACACCGGACCTTGCAATGCCGCCGTCCTCTCAGCGGCAGCCGTGCCTCCACCAGCGCCCATCGCAGTGAGTGTTTCGAGCCAAAAGTATGCAGCTTTGAATAAATTGACATGTTTTACACCTTCCGTATCAGTTTCGGGCCAGAACTGCCAATGCGGCCGCCAGAACTGCCAGCCCTCCCTTCCCCTGCGGCCACTCCCATCCCTCGCCCCGGGCCAAGCTGCAGCAGCATGGCGCCACGCCAGCGACCCCCTCAGGAGATACCGCTGAAGGCCCATACCGACAACGCCGACCGCTGCCAGGCCGCCAGCCTTTTGCTGGCTAGTTTGTTAATATTAGCTCACATCTGCCTGCATCAGCATGGTCGGGCGGCTACACGTGCAGTGCGCCAGTCGTGGCGCTCCACACGGACACGTCGCTCGCACCCTGCACCATCGCGGGCCGCCTGGCGGCATTCTCTGACCGGCATCGCCGGCAACTCCGTCACTTGCGCCTCGCTGGACGTCCCGCGGTGATCCCCTGCAAGAACGAGGGCGTCAGCGCCCTCACCTCCATCCTGGAACGCCGGATCACTCGCCCCGACAAGGGCCGTCTCCCTATTCGCATCCCGGACCTCCGCGCGATGCTGCGTCGCGGATTTTCCCTGTCGTCGGCCTTCGACAGGGAAAATCACCTTCCCTGGTACAAGTGCATCACCTTTCTGAACCTGGGGTGCGTGCCTCCGCCGTGCCGCTGCCGCCGCGTTCACCTGCGACTACCGCGTGTCCGGCTCTGGCGCCGTGCCCTGCTCAGGGCTCAGGCTGTGCTCTTTGACGCGGAGCTGGGCTGCCGCTGCGTCCGCTTGCGGGTCGACGTCGACAAGAACGTCGACGCCAGGCACGAATGCCTCGCCTACATCCCCGACCACGTCCCTTGCCTGGCTATCCGCCCGGTCGACATGCTCGAAGATCACCTCCGAGTGTTCCGCCCGCCCCCAGGAGGCCGCCGGCTGGCCGCCCCCAAGTCCTCCCGCATCGGGCCCCAGAACTTCCACACCACCCCTACCCAGGCTTCAACTCGGCGTTCAAGGCCGCCTACGAGCGCGCGCCTTCCCCGAGCCCGCCACCTGGACGACTCCCCTGGACCGTGTCGGCAGTCACTCCGGACGCAAGTCCCTCGCGCAGTGGCTTTGGGACCGCCGCTACAGTAGTTCAGCACGAGTCCTCGCCCACGCCGGGCACTGTGCGTGCCGCCAGGACGCTGGACGCCTGCTTCAAAACCTCTGACGCTAGTCGCTAGCCTAGGGAGGCAGCCCGCCATGCCCTGATCTCGGCGTGGGTCGAGGCTTGCCCTCGATAGGGACTGCCACCAAAGTCGCGGCTGACCGCTTCTTCTCGGTGCGCTGGCGTGCCGAGCTTCGTATACGAATATTTCCCGTTGGTCGAGCCGAGCTAGCGGGCACAACACCGACAACGCAGTGTACCCGGGTACATGGTTGGAGGGTTTTCGCTCATTGTCAACATAAGGCCTCATGTCTGCTGGAATCGAAGCAGGTTTACATAATTCGCAGTGTTCTCGTCATTCCTGTATCCGCACCCGTAATCATTGTAGACTGACTTGGCGGTCGCTGTCCAGGGCGCATCAGGCGGAGCAATACTTAATGTGCTTCCAGCAACGACGAGTCCATAGTGAGTGGAACAGTCACAAGGGCTTACGCAGCACCGCACAAGCGAAGAATGATACATCGCTGACCTGGGTCACACCACACGGGTTAACATACTACTTTATGGGCGCCTTCTTTGGCCGGCCGCAATGACTAGTCAGCCGCGAGGCGGGGACCCGCCCCCAGTCAGGCGCCAAGGTACACCATGGCGGGCTGCCCTATCTGCTCCGCTTAAGCACGCCCGGGTTGAGTGGGCCCCGGGCGAGATGGAGCATGGAAGCAGCCGATGGTCGGCGCGGCCAACGGGCCTACTCCGCGTGGCTATGCTGCCTCGGCCGGCCAGACTGCTGCTGCTGGATGAGGTAGCGCCGCTCCGTCTTGAGCTCCGCCACCTCCACGCGCGCCTCCGCCAGCATCAGCCGCAGCGACTCAAGCTCCAGGTTGTACGCCTCCTCTTTGCCCTGCCGTAGCAGAGACCGGGCGCACCGTCAGCCAACGCCTCGCCAGGCATTGTGCGTGGCCAGATTCATTATTGGGGCTGCTACACTACCGCCACCTTAAGGTGTAACTATATGCAACTAGGAGGAGTTGACATTTAACTCCGTCTTGACCATTCAATTGAGCACAGTTCAGAACTTGTTGCATTGTCTCGTCTTTGCCACTACATCGAGACTTCTTTTACCAACTGATTAAGCATATGCCATTTAGATGGATGCATCTCCGTGCTTTGTGCACGTGACCCACAAGAAAGTCTCGTGAAATCGTGAGTGCCGACGTATTATTACGATGATACAATCACACGGTGCAAACATATCGGGTAGCGAATCCAGCTCCACTTCCTCAAGCCGAAGGCGAAATGTGAAAGCCAGCCGCCAGGATCCATACGAGGACCATATAGGACCACAACCTTACGCCAGGTGCGAGCGACGAGACATATATTTAGGTAATTAAACTATCGCCTCGCTGCACCGGTAAGCAACCACCCCGCCCCACCTGCGCCTGGTTCTCCCACGCCGCCATGCGCTTGCCCATCTCCACCACCAGGCCGCGGTCCGCGTCGGCGGGCGGGTCCTCAAAGTACTGCCGCTCCAGCAGCTCCAGCTGGCTGCGCCGCAGCTCCTGCGCCTCCGCCTTGGCCGCCTGCACGGCGCCCAACGCCAAGACGGCCATGTGAGCAGCAAGCCGGGCAACCAACACCCGGCCCATGCAAAGTCCTTCCAGACGATAACGAAGTTTCATTGCATCAACAACTCGACTAATGGACTCCAAACTCGGAATGCGCGTCCATCGCCAATGCCTTATGAAACTGAAAAGAGAAAACATTGTGGATGAGGTCGATAAAATGGGTCATCAAACCGGTCCACCACACCCTCCCCCCTTTGCAAAGCCTGAGCAGCGACAGGGCAGATGGTATCCCTCGCTACGTTCCCACCGCTCAGCAACACGGCGCCACAATATCGCACCGTGTACGCCGCCTCCGCCGCCGCGAGCTTCACACGCGCATCCGCCAGCTGCGCCTCCTCCTCGCTGTGCTGCCGCTCCAGCAGAGCCACGCGGCGGAGCAGCAGCCGCGCGTTGCGCGCCTCCTCGCTCTCGCCCGCCCCGCCGTCCTCGCCCTGGGAGGGGGCACAGTGACAGACGGAGGGCTCAGGTCAGCCGTCAGCATACCAGTGACAGGGGGGACCGGGCCAGGGTGTTGAGTACTATGGGATCACGTGTGGGCCCCACTAGGTAAATCCAAACACCCAAATAGTTGTACTCTTACAAAAAAAACTCGTGACACGAACGACACAGGTGCGTGACTGGGAAATGGTGTCGTTTGTCATGCGATGAAAGATGCATTCCGCGCAATATTGGTGTCCGGTATATAATTGCATCACATCACAGGCGCGCATATCAGCAGCAGCAGCAACAGTAGTAGTCGTGTCGTAGATATCGCATTATTGGCGCGCGTGCAGGAGCACACATGTCCTCACACATGAGCTGACATGAGCTGACACATGAGCTGACATGTCCTCAGATTTATTCTGGACATATATATGGACGATGCTCCGAAACCATAAATATACATATGCACGGCGGCGGCTCGAACGATGTGAGAATTATGGTTTCGGAGCAGTCAATCCGCACCCTGATTTATCGTCGTTACAGGTCCAGGGCAGGGTATTCGGCATCGCAGACGAATTCGTCTCGCAGCATGCTGCTGCGAAAGACGAAATAGTCTCCGTGATGCCGAAGACGACGATAATGCGATGAAGATACAGGGAAGACGAGACAGTGGTGGGCAGAGCTCCGGCTGAGGCGTGGGGGCGCCACGACGTGCAGCCGCACCTCAGGATCCACGGTGCCTGCAGCCAGCACGCGCTCCAGCTCCTCCAGCAGTTCCCGCGTTGTAGCCGAAGCGGCGCCCGTATCGAGCAGCCGGGGCGTGCCGTCGCCGTTGCCGTTGCTGCTGTGACCGGTCGCGGCCGAATCAGCCTGACCCGTGTTTCCGTTCGCCTCGGCCCCCGCTACGACCGCAAGCGCCGCGCGCAGCGCGCGCGCGACCTCGGCGGCCTTAGCGATGCAGTGCTGCGACGCTGCCGCTGCCGCCGGAGATAGCTTGCTCCAGCCCTGAGCGCACACAGCGCCCAGCACACCTCAGCCTGCTAGCCCGACCTTTGTCGGTGCGGTGCGGTCGGCAGAGCCGAGCCGTTGAGCCGAGCCGAGCCAGTGTATGGCCCCGGACGCCGTCGATCGATCGTATATTTCCGGAGTCTTGGCCGTCGACCTCGCTGTGGGAAGTCCGCCTCGAAGCCGTCGACTGCCTTCCCAGCGGAAGAGCCGATGCGCTGCTCGTCATCTCCCCCATAGAACGCGCAGCTATCACGCTCGCCGCCTCGTACGGCTCGGCGCCCGGCTGGGGCTGTCCCCGCCACCCGGCCGAATAAACTAGCACCGACAATTCGCGAGCGGATAAAAATGTCGAGGGCATTCCCGCGCGCTGGTTTAGCTCGCCAGGGGTGTAGTGAGAGCGACTGCCCCGCCACGGCGACGGCAAGAGACTGTCTGCAAATGCGACATACAAACGCTGTCAACATCTCCGCGGCCCGCCCCAGCGAGTAGTGACCCACCTGGGGCTCGTCCGGCTTCCCGTTGGCCGCCGTTTCGCGCTCCGCCCGCCAGGCGCGCGCTTCCTCCAGCTCCGACGCCAGCTTGGCCTTCTCCGCCTCCCACTCCGCCAGCTCGTCCATGTGCTGCTGATGCAGCTCCTCCAGCAGCAGCGTGCTCCCACCGCCGCCGCCACCGGAGGGACTGCCGCCGGCGTCCTGCTGCGCCTGCATCTCCTCCAGCAGCTGCTCCAGCTCCTCCGTGTGCTGCTGCAGCGCCTGGCCACATCGCGGCCGCACACAGGGATCACTTCAGCATAGCGTATGAGACGCCCCCACGCTGCGCATATGCCTTCTTCACATCCTCGGAGAACATACTTCCACTAGCAACGTACTCACAGTTGAACTGCACATTAGAATGAAGCATCGTTCAACTAATTAAACACACCGATACAGAATAGTTGTATATCCTCAACACCATCGTGTCACACCATGGGAGCAACGTGTACTCCACATATGGGCAGTCAAAATCACACTTATGCATGCCATGTAAGCAATGACTACAAATGGAGGTCCTCATATACATACTACTATACACAATCATGTAGCTATACGAGACAAACAATACACAACAGTGGCATGTCCCACAATATCAATGCTCGCGATGGAGAGCATGATGATCAGATAGTATCCTACAAAAAGGGGCATATACATGTCCCCCTCGCCCTTCCTATTTTCCAGGCAAAAAGTTAAAAGGGTTGATGATTACGTTTCCCAGCCAAAAAGGAAAGGGGGGGGGGGGGGGGGGGGGGGGGGGGGGTTCATGGCTGCCCACTCGCTCCCCATCATGACGCCGCACCTTGTACTCCGCCTCCAGCTGCGCCTTCTCCCCCGTCTTTACCGTCATCTGCTGCACCAGCACCGCATGATCGCCCTCCATCGCGATCAGCCGGTCCGACAGCTCCGCCACCTCTGCCTGCAGCGCGTCTGCCTGGGTCTCCTCGCCCGCATGCGGCGGTGGTGGCGGTAGAGGTGTGTGGGCGGGCATCTCCTCTCCCGGCAGCGTGCGGCTGAGGTGCGACAGCTGCAGCTCGTCCTCCAGCCGGCGGCGCTCCGCCTCCGCCTCCTCCAGCTCCTCCTCCAGCCGCTCCTTCTCCTGCGTCACCATGTGGACCTGGCAGGCCGGCACGCGGAGTCAGGGGGCGGTGCGGCGGAGGGCTTGTTTGCTCACGGCGATGCACCACACCACCACCATCATGTCGAGCCGTATCTATCCAAATTCCTGGCAGCTGTCCGGGAGCGTTGTTTGACGAGGGACATCACAGACCCCAATACTGATGCCATCGCTACACGGGTGCCCGCGCGGCACTAAGAAATTCACCACAAAGAAAATGCCCGCCGTTTTTAGTCCCCAGTTGGACGGATATATTACAACGTTACCACGAAAACCAAGACAGTGCGCCTGGCGACCGCCCAAAGTCTCTTGTTCACACTTTCTTAGTGCCGCGCCTGCACCCGTATCGACCGCAAGGACGTAGTAGTGCCCGGCCAAGTGCTGCGTGTTCTGTGGCATTATTGCGGACAAAGCTACGGATGCCGGAGGCACAGTAAGAGCTGTGCTTCTTGTCGATGGGCCACTGTCTGCGAATCTGGGCTCAGAGGCGCACATGTAGGAAGAAGCGGCCGTGTGCAGCTACTACACATCTGCGAATAGCACTATGGCCGTTATAAGGTCAGCTAAGGCTAGAGTCGCCCAGCACAAGGCCTGGGGGGGTGACTCAGGGGCATCACGCGGCCCAAATTGGGTACCTGGCTATAGTCCCGTATGGCCATGTATGTATCATGCAAATCAGCCGTGCCGCATACTGAGCGCCCTGGCAGGGAGAATGCACACGGCCGGGAGCCACCCCCCCTCCGCCCCAGTTCTCGCCCAGGCGGGCCTCAAGAAACCCCCCGGCGCCGCCCGCTCACCTGGTTCTCGGAGTCCGTCATGGTGATCATGATCATGTTGAGCTGGCTCTGCAGCGCGCGCTTCTCCTTGGCGAGCCCCTCCACCTTGGCGTCCATCGCCTGCCTCTCGCCGTGCGCCGCCACGATCTCGCCCTCCATCGCGCCGTGCTCCTCCAGCAGGCTCTCCACCATCGCCTGCGCCTCCGCCAGCTCCGCCTTGAGCTCGTCGTGCGGCACGTCTGTCTCCCACAGCGGGTTCTGCAGCATCTCCGCCTGCTCGGTCAAGGCGACCTAGGAGGGGGGTGGGGGGGGAGTGGGCAGGCTCAGTGTGCTGTACATGCAGACGCATGGCTGCCGGCAGCAGCCGAGGCGCCGACTCAGAGCCGAGGGGCTCGCGAGAGGAGAGATGGCATAAACCCGTCGGTACTTTCGAGCACGTGGGATGCATATTCAGAGAAATTGCAGGAAATTTCAAATTCTGAGGCCGGTTCTTGAGTGCTTACTACACATACATACAAACAGCGATGCCGGCAAATGCTCCAAAGTGCTCTCGGAGTTGGCAACTTTAGCATTGGCACACACCCCATGCCCTGGCCTTCAGAGGGTTGCATGCTGCCACAGGCTACGGCCGGCCCTATGCGGGTTTATGCATCCGGGGCCGTAAGACAGCTGGCCTGAGGAGCTGGAAGACTGGCAGGAATAAAGTTGTAACAAACTTCAAATGTCAAACACTACATGCCAATAATGCTGGGCACTCGAAGCGGGCAAGCGGCAATATGGACCTGAAGGGAAGCCTGACATGAGACAGCGCTCTGCCAGCGGATGGATGCTGTGCTTGCAGCTGCAGCGACTAAGCGCAGTGCAGGTACCGGTACAAGGCATGTTGCTCGATTGTCCGGCGCGGCGGTACAGGTAGAAGAAGCGCTGGCGCCCGTGCCGGGCAGCCGCACCTGCAGGTCCAGCTGCAGCGCGTCGTTGGCGGACTGGAGCTCCCGGATCTGCAGCTCCAGGCGGTACTCCCGCGCGCCGCCCACCGCGTCCGCCACCATCGCGTCCACCACGCCCGCCTCCACCGCTGCCGGCGCGCCACCCGCGCCGGCCACCGCGGCGGCCACGCCCGCTGCCACCGCACGCAGCTCCGCGCGCAGGGCGTCGCGCTCCTTGGCGCCGGCCTCCAGCGCCACCTGCAGCCTCGCTGCCTCGTCCGCCTTGCTCGCCAGGGCGGCCGTCAGACGCTCCACCGACGCCTCCGTCTGCGTACACGCGTTGAGTGTTGTCAGCGCGCCGCTGAGCATTACCGCCGTGCAGACCAGCACAGGGCCAGGAGGTCACAGGAGGGGAGAAGGGAAGGGGGGGGAGGGGGAGGGGGAGGGGGGGGGGGGATGGCAGGTTCTCCAGGTGTGCTGGTGGCAACAGAGCCACATGACTGGGATGGATTGCGAGCCCAACATGTCCCAAGCTGGTTGCAGGAGCCACATTTGAGCGGTATACAGGGACAGGACAGGCAATGCCGCGGAAGGAGTTGGTTGTGGCGGGGGGGTATGTGGGCGGCTAGTCATGGAAACATGCCGGGGGGGGGGAGGGGGGAGGGCGGCGGCAGGAGCTGCCAGAAGATCGCCCTGCTGACCGGATAGGTGGGCTGCGGGGAGGAAAAAAATGGCGGTGCGCTGGTCGGGCCCACCTCGCCAGTGGCCGGCCCCTCAGAGCTGCCCGCCACATGTGCGTAGGCCGCGCCGCCGCCACCCCCCGCAGCGCGCGCCTCCGCCAGCTCGGCGGTCAGCTCCGCCTTCTCCGCCTCCCACTGCGCCAGCTCGTCCATGTGCTGCTGGTGCAGCTCCTCCATCAGCAGCGAGCTCACGCCGCCGCCGCCGCCGCCGTCCCGCACGCTGTCCACCACCGCCTGCAGGTCGCCCACCCGCTCCTGTGCGCTGCGCAGCTGCGCCTCCAGCGCCCGCTTCTCCTCCGCCAGGGCTGCTAGCTCCGGTGGCGCAGGGGTGGCCGCTGCATCGGACGACCTCGCGGCGACCTGCTTGGCAGCCTGAGCGCGCAGCTACAGCGAAAGGGGGGGGGGGGGGGGGGGGGATGAGCAGCAGTGAGCGTCGCGGTGCTGAACAAGGGCAATTCTGCATGCCGGTGGGACCGGGCAGCGGAGGTGCTGGTGGTCATGCTGAGGAGCAGCAGCACAGGGACAGAGGGTATGGGCCGCCCCACCTCCGCCACCTCCGCCACCAGCGCGCCCCTCTCCGCCTCCCACTCTGCGCGCTCCTCCATGTGTTGCTCGTGCAGCTCCTGCAGCAGCAGCGCGCTCCCCCCGCCGCCGCCGCCGTCCCCGCCCCCCTGCGCCTGCATCTCCTCCAGCAGCTGCTCCAGCTCCTCCGTGTGCTGCCGCAGCGAGCGCAGCTCCGCCTCCAGCTTGCCCTTCTCCTGCGTGAGCCCCATCAGCTGCGCCACCTGCCACCACCGCACCGAACAGCAGGGTGAAGCACCGCACAGCGCCCAGTCAGTCACCAGCGCTACCACCGCTATACACCACCAAGGCGCAGACTAGCACAGCTCCTAGCAGCAAGGCAAGTTCGTGAGCATAGGCTTCCCCGCCAAAGCCAGCGGCAGAACGGGATTCGCCACGCGCCCCGCTTCCCACGGCGGATCTCAGGCTTACACAACAAAAGGCGGTGGGCGGGGAGCGCTTGTGGCGGGCGACCGTGACGTGGTGAAACAGTCCGTCCAAGAGGGGCCCCACCGGGATGGCCGCGAGTGGAGTTGTATTTAAGTCATAAGCGCGCACACATGAATGTGTGTATATATGGTTGTGTGTGTGTGGGGGGGGGGGGGGGGGGGAGGAGGGGGACATCAGCAGCTCTACCAGACAGCGCAGGGTCGCGAGGACGGCAAGGCGCACCATCTGGCCGCGGTCCTCCTCCCAGGCGGCGCGCTCCGCCTCCAGCGCATCGCCCCCAGCCGCCGGTGCGCCCTCTGCACCCAAGCCCGCCTGGCTCCCCACCTCCGCCGCCGCCCCTGCCGCCTCTGCCGCCGCCGCCACCTCGTTCTCAGCATCTCTCAGCGCCGCCAGCAACTCGGCGCGCTCCGCCTCCCACGCCGCCTGCGCGTCCATGTGCTGCGCGTGCAGCTCCTCCGCCAGCAGGCCACCCCCGCCGCCGCCCTCCTCTGCCGCGGCCTCCAGCTCCGCCACCACCGCCTCCAGCTCCCGCACGCGCCCCTCCAGCGCGCTCTTCTGCTGCGACTGCCCCATCAGCTGCGCCACCATCTGCGCGCGGTCCTCCTCCCAGCTCGCCGCGTCCGCCTCCAGCCGCTCCAGCTCCCCCTCCAGTCGCCCCAGCTCCTCTGCGCTGCGGCTGTGTGCCGGTGTGCCAAGGCCTGGGCAGGGCCGGCGGTGCAGGAGCACGGGGGGTCCAAGAGGGTCAGCGGCTGCTGCTGATGGGATGCCCCCAACAGCACTCCAGCGTCTAGTCCCAGTCCCATAGCCCTTATCAAGCCAGGAATACACAACACCCCGCCCATAGTAGACTGTCTGCTTGGTCATGACAGCGCCCCCCAGAGTCTTCAGAGCTCAACCCCCCCCCCCCCCCCCCCCCTTTCCTCTGGCTGCCTGTCAAGCACTGGCCTGTCAGCGGAAACACCTGTATCGCATGGGGCAGGCGACAGCATGGTACCCTGATGCTCTCAGGGCGCCGACGCACTGCTAATAACCCGCAACATAACCTAACATTGAGGCTGCATGCTACAGGAATGTTTGCCATTTGTCGCTGTATATTCGGCTTGTGTTTTCGGCATCTGACAAAGTAGGGCAGGCTGTCATCGGCGGTGCTCTGATTGCCGCGCCGGCGCCCGTACAAGTTGGCACCGGTTGATGGAGTCAAAACAGGTCGACAAGCTCCCCGTGCGGCCACCTCAACTGGGTGAACAAATGGTGTGGTGGTGGTAGCGGTTGAGGGAAAGGGGGGGGGGGGGGTCACCTGGGCGCGTCTCCTGGAGCTGAGCTTCCGCCTCCTCCCTGGACGCCAGCAGCTCCCGGCACGCCAACTGAAGCGCCGGCAGCGCGCCGCCCAGGGCAGCGAGCGCGCCAGGGACGCCGCCCGCATGCTCCGCGGCCGGGGCGGCCGCCTCGTGGCCGTCCACCGCAGCGGCCAGCTGGGCTGCCAGCTCCTCGGTGGCGCGGGCCAGCTCTGCCAGCTGCTGTGCCTGAGGGCGGCGGTCAAGCGGGTGTTGAGTGAGTGTCCACTCGTACCATTTTGTGGAGGTGGTGCGCTGATCGTGAAAACAACCTCACGACCGTGATCACGTTCTGGGCGCCAACAAAGCCGCTCACCGTTCAAGCAGCGCACCTGCTCCTCCGTCACGCGGTGCCCATCCTCCCGCCCGGGCACCTCCTCTCTCTCAGAACCCGCGGCATCCAGCGCCTCCTGCAGCGCCAGCTCGCGCTCCGTGGCGGCGTCCACCACGGCGCGCAGCTCCTCCGCCTCCGCCTCCGCCGCCTGCAGCTCGGCCACCAGCCCCTCCGCCTTGCCGCTCAGGAACGCGGCCTCCTCCGCGGCCTCCGCGCCCGCCGCCTTGAGCTGGCGGTTCTCCTCCTCCAGCGCCGCCACCTTGCCCTGCCAGCCCAGCCGCCACCCAGCTCGGTCTCAATAATGAAGCGCACACACCCACAGCAACCCTTTCGAGCCCTACCCAGCGGAGCTCTGGGTTCCATGTATACCACTGTTTCATGAAGGCTTGGCAGCAGGTGGAGCAGCGGGCGGTCCGGCAAAGGGGGTGGGGGAAGTTTGCACCTGCAGCTCTGTGGTGGCCGTCTCCTCCGCTCGCCACTCCGCCGCCTCCCGCTCCAGCTCCTCCAGCTCCGCCGCCAGCGCCGCGGCTTCCCGGGCCGACGCCTCCGCCGCCGCCTGGCTCTCCGCCACCGCGGCGTCGCGCGATACCACCTGCCCCCGCAGCTCATCCACCTCCGCGCCCACCGCCGCCACGCGCGCCAGCAGCCCCGCACGCTCCTGCCTGGCCAGCGCCAGCTGCGCATCCAGCGCCTCACGCGCAGCGCCCTCCCCGCCGCAGCGACCGCTGTTGATGCGCGCGCCCATGCTCGCCACCTCCTCCTTGGCCGCCGACACCGCGCGCACCGCCAGCAGCTCCGCCTGCAGCTCCAGCGCCAGCTGCTGCGCGCCTGCGGCCGGCGCCCCGCGGTGAGCGGCTTGCTCCATGAGGGTGCACAGCCGCAGGGGCGACGCGCTGGAGGAGGGCGTCCACTCTGGCGGGCGGAACTCCTCGGTGGACGCCTGCATGGGGCACAGCCGAGCATCACGTCAGCGGCAGTCCTCGCCGCCCAAGGTATGAAAGCCCTGCTGCGCGTCGCATCTCACATTGTAGTGCCTGGCTGAGCCCGGCATGCCAAATGGTTGGGTGGGGGGGTACTTACCCGCGACGAGGCCGGCGGCATCTCCAGTGGCGAGGCGCCGCAGGCACTGCCGTCGCCATCCAGGGCCTGGTCGCTGGGGTAGAGCGGGTTGGACACGGTGCTGTACGCGCCGCCGCCGGCCCCGGAGATGATGCCGTTGGGGGTGAGCTCGTCGCCGTCCACGGCGAAGTAGGGCGTGCCGCTGCAGATGGAGGAGGAGGAGCTCCCTGGCGAGGCGTGGCGCCAAGGTGAGGGCGGCCACTTGCCCTCAGTGACCGCTCCCCCTCCGCGCAAACCGCCACTGCGGCAGCCCTCGCCCGATAGCGGCAGGCCCGGGAGAGGCAGGGTGCGGGCTGTCTCACCTGAGCGGGGGCTGATCAGCCTGTCTGCCTTGCCTCTGAGGGCGCCCGCCACGTCGCCGGCCGGCAGCTGCGGGGACTCGTCCGGGTCGCTGTCCAGCGCATGTCGCATGAACTGTGCGTACTCGCTCTGGGCGGCACGCACAAAGGTGGGCGTCGGCGCGCCGGGGGTGCGCTGCTCCGCGAGGCCAAAGCCGATCGCCGTCAGCAGCGCGTCCGTGCTCAGCGTGCCGGTGCCATCGATGTCGAACCGCACGGTGGTGGCCATGATCTGGCGGTCCTGCGGCTGCGTCAGGCGCGGCAGCAGAGCGCGCAGCAGGCGGACCGCCCCAGCCAGCGGCAGCGTCCCCGCCGCCACCGCCTCCCGGAGCAGCTGCTGGCCCGCCGGCCTCAGCGGCTCGCTGGCAAGGTGCGCGCTGATGATGGCGAGCGGGTCAGGGGGGATCTCGTTGTCCGGGACCCGCGTCAGCCGGCTGAGCTGCACAAATGCGCGCCACTCCCTGAGCAGCGCAGGCAAGCGGTGGGCACCGTGTCAGGTGGAGCGGAGAGAGGTACAGGGAGGGTGCTTTGCAAAGGCAGCTGTGGCATGAAGCGGATCAGGCAGCAACCCTGAGCGGTGCTCCTCCTTGGTGGCTGGATGGCGGCGGATGCAGGCGGGAGAGGGCATGCAGGCAGTGGGAGCTGGATGGTGTGCGTGGTGCATGCGCCAGTAATAGTGTGGGGTGCAGGGTGGGGGCTCACTCGATGCCGGCGGCGGCGTCCTGCAGAGTGACGGCGCCATCCTGGTCCGTGTCCAGCAGCGCCACGAGGTACCCCAGTTGCCACGGGGCAGCTTGCGTCGGGAGCAGCTGCTGCAGCAGCGCTTGGGCCTTGCTGGTATCCAGCGCGCCGTGGCGCTCCGCGTCCAGCCCGTGGAACATGGCCGCCAGCTCCGGTTGCGCCCTGCATCCCCACAGGCAGTCGCAGCGGCTGAGCCAGCGGCCCACTTAGACCCCACTAAGCTGCAGGAGGACTATCCGGAGGTATGGCTTGCCGCAGTCCCGAAGCAGGACCGCAGTAAACTCACATTTTACACCCTATTATTCAACCCTAGCACGGATACCTGCTATACCGGACCTTGCGTCCCTGAAAGCATGCCCTGGAATGTACTTCCTGTTAATCTCCCAATTATCATCCCTTCTGTTAAAACGTAAGTACAGCATGGCAGCACCGTCATTTAATATGCATTCTCTGCCCGAGATAATCCGCCGCAAACATTACGTGAGAGCCTTGAGCCCTAGTAGACTGTACATTCTGTCCATAAGAATCCTATCTGCTAGCCAGTTCAACACTATGGACCCTGCTAGTGAAGCTTCTGTCCGAGACCTCACATCCCGCCGCCCTGCGTTGAACCACCGCTGCGTGAGGTTCAAAAGCGGACAGCCGGCTGATGACGTGTGTCCTCTGTTGTATGGCGGCGCAGATTCTGGTGAAGAAGCTGGTGGGGTACCTGTCTGGCCAGGAGTAACAGGCGGTGTCGCCCGGCACTCGCATCCCCGGCAACTTCACAGACAGCAAATCGGCATGAGCTCCCCAGAGATGGCAGAAGGGGGCGGGGGGGGGGGGGGGGGGGGGGGCAGGCGGGGCGCAGCACTGGCGGGCTGAGGATGAATGGCCCTGTGGCGCCAACGCAAGATTCATAAAGACCATAAAGGTGTATCGTGACCATGCCATGACGGTGTCACCGCTGTCGAACAGCATCATAGCTGTCAAACGTGGGAGGGCTGAGGCGTATGGGACGTATTGCAGCTGTAAGACCAACTGCTGCATTGCGTGGCGCTAAGATACATCACAACAAGCAGCCAGTACCAATCAAAACATACAAGCGCCCTTTGCAAAGATACTGACATCACCGTTGCGTGGAGGGTGCAATACCAGACAAAAGTAATGTCGCCAGGAGTGCCTTGGTTTTTTCTGGTAGCTGTGGGTAGACTTTACTTCAGTCATCGCACTTTCGCCTCCAGCATCGACGTACAGCAGGCCGCAAATTCTCTGCATGTTTTATGGGTGTGATTTCGCTTGGGTCGCTTCTAGTCTAGAAACCCATGCAAAGCCTACGCCGTTGCGGTCGTTGCCGGGAAACTCATGAAAGGGCGTGCGCATGGTGTGCTAGTGTCAATGCGACAGTGTGCGGTGCGCGCGCGGCATTTGACATGTGGCAATATGCGTGTAACATGATATGTGGAATGCGAAGGGGGCCCGAGATAATTATTGCTGCCGCCAGTAGTAGTACGTACTTTGCCTTCGCCCGACTCTACCCCGTGTCACGAAACCTATCATGTATGATCGACATATATAATTGCTGTAGTGGACGTCTCCTATTGCCTTTTGGGGTGGTTTCCTGATCGCCCTTTGCAGCTAGCTCATTTTTGGAGTTGGTGCATGTTGCCTTGGAGACAAGCAGCAGCTGCGGGTGGCTTAGAACATGTTGCAGTTCTCAGGGCTCCCTTAGTACTATCAGCAGCTACACCTGCACCAACTGGGGATGCTGGCTGGTGCACCTTGGCACTGCTGTATTCTAGTGTATAAAGCCTGTTGAGCCGCCATTCTGGCGGTCCCTGTCTCTAAACTACTGGCTGAGGTGGTGCCCAGAGTTGCATGACCATCTGAGGTCATTCTAGAGTGGGCATGTTCGCCACATGCCTGCTGATGGCGCTCTAGGAAGTGTACTCCTCGCGTAGCTCTCAGCTCCTTAATATATTATGTCATATATGTACTATACCTAAGTACTAGCGTCTAAGTACTGAATATCGGCGCAACACATCCAACTCCCAGTGGGCAGTGCAGTCTACCTAACACTGCAGCTGGTGGTCTTACAGTCAGATCAGTAGATCAGTAATAGACCAGCGTAATCTATTACTACTCAACACCCCTCCTCACTGGTTGCTGCAGCTTTCATATCAGTCATGACCTCATCGCTGAGTGCCTCAAATTGAGGTCATGGCAGTGCTTTGGTTCAGAATAGCGTGCCACGTCGTGCGGTGGAGCCCAATTTGTGCGCTCGTGCGAGCATGGGCTGCCCAAGGGCTGCGCGGATCTGTGGTGTTCGAGCTGCGCCAGTGACATTTTCCACCACATAGTTGAGACCGTGCGGCTGTTGGCGCTGGATATCTCATGAGTGAGTCTGGTTGCCGGATGGGATGCCTGTGCTCGGTCGTCTCGCAGGCCTAGACCGAGCCCCGCAGCAGAGAACAGTTGACACGGTGGGGAGCTGACCACCAGGTCGACAGGTGGCAGAGATTGGAAGTCCTCAGCCGAGAGTTGGTTGACATCTTGTGATGGGAGGCGATCGTCAAACGCATCGTCCACGGCCGCACGGGGCAAGCTGTGAGACCATTTGTTTTGTAGAGTATGTAGGTCTGACTGAGCTGCGGCTGCGATTGCACGGTCGTTCTCCACCAGCGTCACCATACCGAAACGATGCCCTAATGAGCACAGCTCACCAAGGATGGCGAAAGTTGCTCCGCTGCAGAGGCCATCGTAGTGAATAGACTGTGACTTGCTGAAGGCTGTGCTATCGGGCTTCAGGTGGTAAATCTCCGCCAGAGGGCCAATGCTGTCCTGAATGTCTCGCTCTCGGTGTTGGCATGCAGCCCATGCTGACAATTGGTCTGCAGCGTCAGTGCGGGTGCACCAATGCTGTGCGCGGCGGCGAGCTCGGCGGCGTGGACTCTGTGTGCGGCGTCGCCATTGTTGCTTGGTATTGCGGTCAATCAGCCCCTTGTCATGGTGACGGGCTTCATCGTGATGTACTGCTGCGAGCGATGTCAGCGCACGCCTCATGTAAGCACCTCCAGGAGAGTCATCATCGTAGTCCGTATCACTGCTGTCATCGGTGGAGTCGGGAGCGAGAGACGGCATGTCTCCCTCGGTGTGCTCGGTGTGGGCAGAGCGCTTATGCTCATCAGAGTCAGAGTCATCTGATGTGTCAGAGTTGGACTCGAGGTCAGGCATGTCTCCATCACTGCCTCTCTGGTTAGTGTAGGTATTGCTGACATGCATCAGGTTGCCTAGGCCTGGAGTGCTGCGCAACCGTCTGGGGTGCGTTGACAGTGGATTCCGTGTCGGGCGCGGGATGTTTATGGCGGATGCTGAGCACAGTGGATCGCCTCTCGGCTGTCTCGCGAGCAGGTGAGAGCCATAGAAGTCGAAGACATGAGGTGTGCTCTGAAACGCTTCCACAGCCGCAACTGTAGCCGAGCTCTCCATCTGCTCTGTAGTGTCAAACTGGAGAGCCAGATGGGTCTTGTCTAGCTAAGCAGGCGTCCTGGGGGGGGTGGGGGGGGGGGCTGGCGTCTGCCCCGCATGCGGCAGAAAGCCTGACACATCTGGCGCTTGGTGCGACGGCCACTCGGCGGGAGCGCCGGTAGCTGCGGCGGTGCGGCTGGTACATGCTTGAGGTAACACTCATACACGTACTGATGTAGCCATTTGAGCTCGTTGTTCCGGCGTTGCGAGGGGCTGCGGATTGCCGGCTCCGAGACCAACTCCTCGATTTCCATGACATGTGCTGCGGCCACCTCCTCCATCGCGGCTTGTGTGGCCCGTTCTTCCACCGCGAGGGCATGTGCTCGCACGAGTGTCTCACGCTGACGCACAAGGAGAGGCTCTTCGTCAGGGTCACCAAGTGGACGCCCTCCTGCCAATGCTTGGCACGGGTGGACTGTGGTCGCCGTCAGCGGAGTGGTGACCGCGCTTGTCATGCTGATGTTGTGACGAGTCTTGGTGGGTACCCACTGCCACATGAATGCATCCCCTCCAAGCGCGTTGAGACTGCGCGCATCGGGCATGTGCGTCGGACCTTTGCCTTTGGCACGCGCGCTGACAAGCGACGTGGCACAGGAGTGCTCAAGCCCGCACATATTGGCTCGGGTGTGGGTGAGCGGGCTGGTGGAGAAATCATGAGCGGTCTGCTCTCGTCGACAAAGGTGAGAGTGACAAACCGGCCCCGAGGCACGGACACTGGTGGGCTGCGCATCGTGACACCGCTGCTGTCAACCGACCAGGCTTGGGGTGGCATTGGGGGCAGTGGAGTCTCAGCAAGAGGGACAGGCCTCGCATCATCTGCAAGGAAGCTGAATGACAGTGCACCAAAGTCCTGAGTAGATGAGGTAGCTGCTGGAGCAGCGTTCGCTGCTACATGGGCCTTGGCACGACATTCTGATTCACCGTGCCCCTGACGCCCGCATGCCCAGTACTTGCCAGTGAACGGACGAGAGGTGCGGGAGGCACTAGGACCGGTATGGCGGCCCCGGAATCCGATGATTTCCTGTGACTGAGCTTGGAGCTGAGTTTCCATCTGCTCCAGCTTCGCCATCAGGGCGGCAATGTCATCTAATGGAACGGTCGGCGGTGATGGAAGGGCTGCCAAGGGGGGCGCGGATGTCTGAGCATACACTGTGGTGAAGGCTCCAGTCGGGTCCGTGCTGGGACTTGGGAGTGATTGGAAGAGCGATGCTTTGTAGCGAGCAAAAGAGGTGAGTGAGGTGTTTATGCGCATTGCAACGCGGTACATCTCCATCTCGGGATTCATGCCATGTTTGAAGAGGGTCAATATTTCACGATTTATGATGTGACCACTTGCATCCAAGAGCGCACTGCGGCACTGCTCCATGCGGCGAGCGTAATCACGCACCGACTCGATTGAGCGCTGCTTCTCATCCATGTCACGACGCCGCCCGAGGGCTTCACCTTCATGACTCGGGATGAACTCGAGGCGCAGAGCTTCCAAACAGTGGTAATAAGCTTCCCGACCAGTGGGCCTAGCATCCTCACGGGCTGTCAGAATCGCATTAACTGCGATGGGGTGCTTATCAAGCAGTGACAAGAGCAGCTGGGAGACCTGCTGGTGGTGATACGTGCTGCAGGTATCATCAGCATCGTTGGGCTCAAAGATGGTGCGATAGCCAGGCAGATGCTTGATGGATTGCTTGAATTGCACGAGGAACGTGCGGCACGCTGAGATATCCTGACAGTCCGACACTTGGAGGTATGTGAAGTGCTTGGGCCTGAGTTCAGCGTCACGGCGCAGATAGCGGTCATTTGCTGCAGCTTGGGCAGCAGCCACGGCACGAGCTGCAGTAGTTGCCGCATGAGCCTCTGCAACATCAAGAGCGGTGGCAACATTATTAGGCGGGGTTTGTCGCATGGCTGCGTCGGCAGCGGTAGCAAGAGCCTGGTGATGTTGCGCGGCAGCCTGGGCCTCCGCAGCAGTGACAGCAGCGGCTGTGTCAGCAGACACATAGTGTTCTGCTCGAGGCGCAGCACCACCAGTGATGATGCCACTGGTCGCAGGTGCTGGCGGGTCAGCGTCCGCCATGATTACGGTGGCGAAGGTTAACGAGTTACGCAGACTAAGGGATTCTTGCTAATATATGCCCGCAAGGTGAGGTCTGGTGCCACTGCGCCCGCCTCTCTGTAAGACTTGGGCACCTTGATCCGACACAACCAGCTAGAAACACCCTAGTGCCGAAGCACTGATGTCAGGGAGGGCTCGAAAATCGCACACCCAAAGGGGTTCTGACAGCTGCACAGAAACCTTCCTAGGAGTGTGACCGACACACACCTCAGCACACCGGTGCTGGAAACGAGAGCGCCACCAGCGCTCGGAAAACCGAGAGGGGCAACCGAAAAGGCAGCCCACAAGGGACCAGGTGGGGGTAGCCAGGGCAGCACCCACGCGAACAGAGCGACGCGCCCACAGAGGAATGTCAGGAAGGCAACTCCGGCGTGGAGGAAGCCAAAAACGTCTTGGAGTTGGTGCAGGTTGCCTTGGAGAGAAGCAGCTGCTGCGGGTGGCTTAGAATCTGATAAAGTTCTCAGGGCTCAACAGAGCCCTTAGTACTATCAGCAGCTACACCTGTTGGATATGAGCTCAGCTGGGGATGCTGGCTGGCGCACCTTGGCACTGCTGTATTCTAGTATATAAAGTCTGTTGAGCCGCCATTCTGGCGGTCCCTGTCTCTAAACTACTGGCTGAGGTGGTGCCCAGAGTTGCATGGCCATCTGAGGTCATTCTAGAGTGGGCATGTTCGCCACATGCATGCTGATGGCTCTCTAAGAACTGGCCTCCGGGGGGAGCTCTCAGCTCCTTGATATATTGTGCCACATATGTAGTATACCTAAGTACTAGTGCCAAATATAGGCGCAACTCATCCAACTCCCAGTGGGCAGTGCAGTCTGCCTAACACTGCAGCTGGTGCGCTTACAGTCAGGTCAGTAGATCTATTGCTACTCAAGACACCACTAGCCTCATCACTATCGAGGTCACACATGGCAACGCAGCGCTTGGTGAGGGCGGCTTCGGCTCGCATGTGTGTGAATGCATTCTTCTCTCGCTCCATGTGCAGCTTCAGCTCCAGCAGTGTTGACAACAGTGGCCCCGCCTTGTATCGCCTCATGAGTGCCTTGCTGCCGCGGCGCCACGCTCTCTCTTCCGCGTCACGGGCAGCCATGACAAAAATGTCCCCAGGACAGAAGCGGGGTTCCACCAGCGTTGCTAGTACCTCATGTTGACGGCGGCGGCGGCATGCTCTCTTCGTTGCCGGCGGCTTGCATGTCGACTTCGGCCTCCGCATCGCCGGCGTAATGTTCGGCGGCCTCTGAGGCAACTTGCGCGGCTTCCATAGTCAGCTTGGGGGGGGGGGGGGGGGGGGGAGTGGCTGGGCGTAGGTTTGAGAGTTGAGACTAGAGAGTGGAGAGTGTTGTGCTGTTATCGTGCGCTGTTTGTTGATGCTGTATTCCGTATTCCTCGGCGGCGGGCGGGCGCCCGCCTGCGTTGCTGCCCCACCAAGGAATACAGCTAGTGCAGGATGACGCATTACAGAAACTGAAAATGCCGTTTAACACTGCGCAATATACTATTGGCGCACCACCTTGAACTATATGCCGCATATGTGGACCTGGTACGGATGCAGCAACGTGCGACATACACCTGGGGCGATTATAGTACAATTTCTCTGCGGATTCGGACATGCCGGGCGCAGCAAGCCACAAGCGGGAATGTTGAAGGCGACGGCACGCCAGCGGGGTGCATTCACGGGGGGGCGGTCGCCAGTACGGCCGGGAATGAAGAGGTCGTGACGCGGCTTCCAGGAGCGCGTGTCGGAGCACATCTCCGAGAGGAGCCGGTACCAAGCTTTGTCAGGCCAGTAGCGAACAATGACGATGGCTGGGGCATTGCTGGACTCCAGTTTGGAGACAAGATCGCCGATGAGGTTCCATGGAGGGTTACACCAGTTACGTTCGCAACGCCATGGAGCGTCGGAGAGGCTCAGGCGGTGGACGGCCTCGCACCGCGGGTCACGCCAGCGGGCGCTGTAGCGGGGTAGGAGGGCGATTTCAGACGTCGCGAAGCGGTCGATGGTGCAGGCGCCCCATTTAGCAGTGAGCGAGGCGAATCGACGAGGGTTGAACCGGCAGTCGTCGCAGTCAACCTCGCGACTAAGGCGGTCAGCCCAGGTATTCGCCGCAGAATGGATTTAGCGCACAGAAAGGGTAACGCCGTGCGTGTCCATGAGGTACCATGTTTTGCGTAGCTCACCCACGAGGCGCGGAGAGCGAGAGGTGAGGTTGGCGAGGATGCCGACAACCGCTTGGTTATCCCCGTGCAAGCGGATGTGACGGTTACGGAGCATGGGGAGGAAGACCTCAATAGCCAAGCGGACGGCTTTGAGCTCTTTCAGGGTAATGTGCGCAGTGCGGTCATCGTCGTACCAAAACCCCCGAGCTTCATGGTGTTCGTTCAGCGGCACCCCAACCATACGACGAACCACCGACGTGTAGGTATCCGGTTGTGGCGGGGCGGTTAATGGGGCGGCCGTTGTGTTGGGTGGGCACACCCACCCACCATTGCAGATCGCGTTCGAGCTGGCGGCTGAGCTTGACGCGGCCGGACCAAGAGTCGCGCGTCTTAAGCACATCATGCAGCTCACGGAGGTAGAAACGGGCAGGGGCGATGGCCAAGTAAAGAAACTGGCATTTGCCCGCAAGAGCGGCCAACTCGCGTGCTGGCAACCACCGACGATCGCGTTTTGCTCGTTGGATTAGGCGGTTGGCCGCGCGAGCAATGTTGGCGAGTTTTGCAGCAGGCGCACGAAGAGTAGGCGACCCCGACGTGTCAATTTCCAATCCCATGTGCACGAGCTTCTGGGTGGGCTCCCACACGCCCTTGTTGGGGTTGCGCAGCAGACCAAATCCCGAGAGGTGGCGTTCGATGTAGTCACGTTGCCAGATGGCCTCAGCCTGAGCCCGAGCTAGAAACAGCTAATCGTCTATGTATGGCAACATGCGTAGGCCAAATTGGCGTTGGGAAATAGGTGTGTCGTCTGCTTCAGTCAGGTTACGAAGCAATGCCCTAGTGAGGACGTCGGTGAATTGGCAAAAGTAATAGGAGGACAGAGACCAGCCCATGGGAAGGCCAGCCAGTCGGTACAGAGTGCCGCGGTAATCAACAGTGAACAATTTTCTGTCCCTAGGGGCGATTCCAACCGCGTAAAACCCATCTTGTAAGTTTATCTGCACCATGTAGTCCCCAGGGCGCGTCAGATTGCGCAGATGCGAAAGCGTCTCGAACGAAAGATCGCACGTCTAACAATAGCGGTTCAGGGGGCGAAGGTCAATGATGAGCCTCCATTTGTTTGTGCCATGCTAAGGAACCAAGAACAACCGGGGCACCCATTTGCGCAATAGCCTCGCTACCAGGCCCCAACGGCCAGGGAGCGAGTCAATTCACCGTCCATAAACTCCAGTTGGGCAGGAGTATTCGCCCCCCATTGACAGCCCCTGGTGAAAAGAAGGTGGGGCAAGCCCGTCCAAGAAAGGAACACGTAAACCTCTCGAGATCCAGTTGAGAACACTGCGATTCGCACCAGCGGCTTGCCAGTTGCCGAGATTATGACGGACGCGATGTCTCATAAAGGGGGAGTCGGGAGTACGGGAATTGGCGCGATGGGTGTCGAGAGGGGGGCGAGTTGAGCGCCCTGTCGCTCTGCTGGCCCTCTCCGCGTCGGCGTCAGGGTCCACGGTGCGCGGCACAGTAGGAGTGCCGCGGCGTGGGAGTAGCCATGTGCCATTGGGCGCTGGCTTGGCCACTGGCAGTGTACTGTCACTTTGTACTCGAATCTGTACTAGACGGCGGGCGTGCGTCGGCATACGCCCCACTCGGAGCGCATCGCGACACTTACGCCGCGCAGGGGCCAGTACGGATCGAGCCATGCCCACACGGGAGGGGTCAGCCAAGGGTTACTGTTGGTCGACATTGGTCGAAGGGCTTGGACCTTGCACCAAGCACTGCAGCTTCGTTCTCTCCTCGCGTTGGGCAGTAATCAGTAATCAGCAGCTCGTTCGCGGGTAGTAGTTAGCACGTGGCAAGCGACGCGCGTCCATTAACCACACAAACCGTAACGGGTTTCTCCCAAGGGGGGGGGGGGGGGGGGCGAAAGGCTTCGCTCACCGTACATGGTACGATGGCGGAAGACCGGCACCTTGCGCGGCAGAGTTGCCGCGACTTTGCTGTGGTGCGCTCGATGGAGCGTGCCACAGCAAAGGAGAGTGACCGGTCGGTTCGCCGTGAAGGCAGGTGGTGGCCCTGACCGGCCCCCGCAATCGTGCGCGCGAACACGCACGCTACGGGCGCCGCGCCAGGGCTATCTCGTACAATAAGTAGAGAAACAACAAAACTAATCCTTAGTTTAGAACATATCAGAGCGAATGGATTCACATATATATATATACCGTTCAGAGCGAATAATAGATACAAGCGAATAATAGATATCAGAGTGAATAATATAGAGAACAATAGATATCAGAGCGAATGGATTCTCCCGCTGGCCGCTACACTCAAAACTCGTACGTTTATTAGATGGACCTCAGGTAGGGGGAATTCAGGCCATTTTCGCTAGATATTCAGCCTGAACTAAATTCAGCTGAAGTCGGGACCTCAGCCTGAAGTGGCCTGAATTGAAGCCTCTTCAGGGCGACAAGGGTTGCCCCGAAGGGGCTTCAGTTCATGCCACTTCGGGCTAAAGTACCGACTTCAGCTAAATACGGGTAGCTGAATAAAAACCGTTCAGGCTGAATACCTGGCGAAAATGGCCTGAATACCCCCTACATACCTGAAGTCCCTCTAACTAAACGTACGAGTTTTGAGTGTGTAGCGGCTAGCGGTAGAATCCATTCGCTCTGATATGTCCGAATCCGCAGAGAAATTGTACTATAATCGCCCTAGGTGTCGCACACGGCCACCATCGCCACCAGCCAGCCGCCGCTCCACGCAGTAGGGACACCCTCCCCAGCACACAATCCCTCACGTATATACACACACACACACACACACACACACACACACACATATATATATATATACATATATATATATATATATGTATATCACTCCCTATGCATGTTCGGAGGTCCATGTGTTGTCATGCTTGCCGCTAGGTATTAGTGACTCAACAGACGCTGCTATGATGCCCACACCACATACAATATATGTAGTGCCTTGAGGGGGGTTCAGGCGCGGTGTTCAGCCTGAATACCTGAATACCTGAACTGAAGCGTCTTCAGGCTGAATTCAGGCCTGAATTTAGCCTGAAGACCCTTCAGCTGAATTCAGCCTGAAGTGCCTGAATTCAGTTCAGGCTGAACTGAATACAGTACCTCGGGGGGGGGGGGGGGGGGGTTCAGGGCAGCAACCCTGGTAGCGACTATGTACGAGCCGCGATAGCGGCGAGTCTGAGCCGTCGATGAACCGCGAACAAGGAAATCCCTGTGCACGTCATTATGATGAGTTCACAACGAGTAACCGGAAGGATGTGATTACATGTGCTATCTGCAAAATTCAAGTAACCGGAAAGATAAATTCCCCTACCTCTTGGGTTGAGCGGAGGAAAAGGAGAGCCGCGTCCGAAATCGCCTGGAATACGAGAGAATTAATACCGGTCGCAATACGGTTTTATCACGGATTTCTAGGCGTCCGTCCTCCGTCCTCCGTCCGTCCTCGTGTGCTGCGTCTTCGTGAATGAACCGTCATACGTTCGATCTGTGTTCGTTTGATTTCTATGCACTCCTACAACAGTCCGTAAAAATCCTGCGACTAAGACGAATCTATCGTGAATTATACCGGAAACATACTGCAAAAATCACGAATGTCCGTCCTTCGTCCTCCTGTGCTGCGTCTTCGCGTATGAACCGTCATACGTTCGATCTGTGCTCGTTTGATTTCTAGGCACACCTCCGAAGACGGCGAGATTCTGAATGGATGCGCGTGTATTCTAGCCCAGGCACGTCATGTATTCGTCTGAAACGCCAAAATAACGCGGTACCGCAGCGCGTTTTTACTGCTGAATCGGCAAGCGAGACTCGCCCTCTATGTTTATACAGCGACTATATACACGGTGGTCGGAGGATATGCTGCAACATGATGGTGTAAAAAGGGATCGCCGCGGTGCGGGGGCAGTCCGCCGACCCGGGGCCCGGCGTCCGTCGACGGACGGGCGACGGTCGAACGGCGGCGTCCGGCGTCCGGTGCCGGTGCAGGCGGCGGGCGTGGCGATTCGCGCCGTGCCCGCCCCGTAGACCTGACGACCGGCCCGACCTGCGCGGCCTCGTGCGGGATGCGGGCCGCCCGTGGGCGGCTTGTACTGTATTGCTGATCTTGCAGTGCTGCCTTTTTTTTTTTTTGGGTAATACAACTTTTAGCGGTGGGTTGGGTACCGGCCTTTTTGTAATGCACACCAGTAGTCAGCGGCCCGCTTTTACGCGGCTCGCAGATTTAATCTGTTTTACAAAATAATACGTCTCTGTTGAAAAACAATAAATTACTGACGAAAAAAAATAAATTACTGGCGAAAAAAAAATACTGACAAATCTAACTCTAACGCTAATAAAAGCATTATTACCCGGAAACAACAGTAGTACAAGATCAACAGTCCAAGCCGGCTAAAAGCGGCCCGCATCCCGCACCACGCTCAACCCAAGAGGTAGGGGCACCTCCACAAATCCCCGGCGCGAAGCGCCGCTTAGTAAGATCTATCAGCATGAATAAAGCCCTGATGCGAGTACTATGGAGATACTGATATGTAAGCGTAGTACAGGTACGGACAGGTTGAATTTTGCAGCTAGTAGCACATTAAATACGAAGTACTCTGGACGCACATGGAAGTTTCCGCACGCAGCAATATAAATTGGTAGCCGCCCGCCGCGGCCCGCCCGGAGCTAAGTTCTGCTTAATGAAATAGGATTTTTCCTTCCTGAGCACTAACGACCTACTGTCCGCGGTCGTGCATTCCCTACTCTAGGCCCCCGGCCAGAAAAATCCGAAGGGGCGAAGGCCCCGCTCAAAATTCGTACGTTTAGAGGGACTTCAAATAGGGGGTATTCAGGTTTTCGCTAAGTATTCAGCCTGAACTAAATTCAGCTGAAGTCGGGACTTCAGCCCGAAGTGGCCTGAACTTAAGCCCCTCCAGGGCATCAACCCTAATAGCGACTATGATAAATAAATTACATCAGGGCTTTCACAAAAGCGCACTACAAAGAGAACTAACAGCAACTATGAAAGGTTGCCAGCAAAAGAGAGACATAAGCCTGAAACCAAGGTCGAGCACGAGGACAGGGAGCCAAGAACCAAGAAGGAGCCAAGGGAACCACGAAGTCACTGAGCTGCCAAGAACTTAAACAACCCCCGCCCCGGGGTAGGCTATCAGGCGCGGCGAGGACGCTTGCAGCCAATGACCCGGGTCATAGCAACACATGCCGACGAGCGACGCGACGCGGGCGCAAGAGCACCATCGCGTGCCGCACGCGCGGCCGCGACCCCGCCAAGAACGTTGTCTGCATGTGCCATGTTGATGAGCAAGGAGAACCGGCGGCGCCACGCAGACAAGAGCTGGCCGATTTTTTGGCCGGTGTGTGCTTGGCTAGCTTTCGCGAGCTCCACCAAGAAAGCCTCGGCGTGCGGGGCAGCGAGCCAAAATCGGAAACGGCGAAGGGAACAAAGCGAAGCATACCGGCAGCATTTCGGACACCCTCGTCATACTTCCGGATTTTGCGGCGCTCTGCAGCCCGCAAAGCAGTCGTTGGATCCGAGGTTGACACGCCGAGGATATATAGGGGCAATGGTGGTATCGACAGCAACCGTGTTTCCGCGGATGCCGCCAGACCCAAATAGCCCAACATCGGCATGCCGCCCGTCGCTGCCCTTCAGGAGAGAAACAAGCACCGACGGGTCCGTGAGGATCTGGACACCCACGCCCAGCGCGGACTTCACGTCGTGGCAAATGTCGGAAAGGCCTTGTGCCGCCCACATTTGCGTAGCGACTATGACGATGGTATCCCTATACGAGCCCCGATAGCGGCGAGTCTGAGCCGTCGATGAACGGCGAACAAGAAAATCCCTTGTACACGTCATTATGATGAGTTCACAACGAGCAACCGGAAGGATAAGGCATGAATATAAAGCCCTAATGCGAGTACTACTCGTATGTAAGAGTAGTACAGGTACGGGTAGGGATGGACAGGTTGAATTTTGCAGCTAGCACCACATTAACTACTATAAAGTACTCGGGACGTACATGGAACTTCCGCACCAATATAATTGGTAGCCGCCCGCCGCGGCCCGAGCTAAGTTCTGCTTCATGTAACAGGCTTTTTCCTTCCTGAGCACTGTCCGCGGTCGTGCATTCCCTACTCTAGACGCACTGCTGCTCTAAATTGATTACTCGCTACGAACCCAACAGTACCCAGAGCCCCACCCCGTACCACCAGCAGTCCGTGGAGCTCGCTGCCAGCGCACGACCACCTACCCTGCATAGCATAATCCGTGGTAAGACATTTGGCAGCCATGGGCTGCTCTGCATCGAAAAGCCTCAACAAGGTGAGACACCGCGCGTGCTTGGGAACCGTATCTTTTTCCAGTGCCCGAAGTCCGGCATGCCTGCAGGTTCTTGCGCGCCGCCGCCAGCACCCGCCCAGCGGAAAGGGGACGTGTGCGTACCTACAAACCCTTACTCCTTTTATAGAGGATGCTGAACTGTGGCTAGTCATCGCCCGTCTACACCTCGAAAGTGGGCTACTTGGACGAAACCCCAAAATGCGAAACAGCCCGAACATGCCGCAGTAGTACCGAATCGCAGAAAAGGGCAAACCCTGATAGCAGCCTCCGTCACCCGGGTGACTTATGTGGAGAAGGTGTGGCCGGTAGCTCCAATTCATGTGCACCGCAACCAGCTGTCGCCGAGTATGCGGAAGGAAACGATTCGCTGTGTTTCCACTGCACTACCCTACTTCTGTGTCGAGTGCTCAATTGCGGCTTGCCGACTCTCGCATGCATTGTCTCGGAAGCGTGATAATATTTGGACGAAACCCTAAAATCCGAAACAATCCGCACTTGCCTTACACCGAGGCCGAATTGCAGAACTGGGCATAGCATCTCCGCGTGTCCGGCATAGACAGGGGATTTACTAAGGGGCGGCCTTGAGCTAGAGCCAGGTGCCCATTTTGGGCCGGCTCATGCCCTTTAGTAGCTACCCCATGCCTGAGAGCTGGGCAGGCTTACCTGTACTAAACCATAGGGACGGCAAAGTGGGGGCGGTGTGTCAGGTTACCTGCTGACTACCTGTACTGTATGACTACCGGTACCGCGGCCGGTCGGGCCGGTCATCGCCGTTCGTCAGGTCTACGGGGCGGGCATGGCGCGAAGCGCCGTGCCCGCTGCGTGCACCGGACCCGGACGCCGGACGCCATCGTTCGTTCGTCGCCGGACGACCGTCGCCCGTCCGCGTCGCCGCCCGTCCGTCGACGGACGCCAGGCCCCATCAAGTCGGCGGGTCGGCGGACGCGGGGTTGTACAGTGTCGCAACTATTACGATTGATCCTTGCGGCTCTCTGTATTCAACACTCCTGCAACGGGTCTACTTCGATGTCTACTTCTACTTCTATATATATATATAAAGGATTATAGATATATCTGAAAGCCCTTATCATGTTAATATATAATAATTATAGATATATCCTTCCATCCAGTATGAATTACGAGGTGAGCCTGTCCGTGTCGCCGACTTTCGGAACGGTTTCGCATAGATTATTAGATCGATCGTAAATGTATCCGTTATAGATTCCATCATAATTCCGCGTAGGCCAAAATAATCGTAGCGCTTCATACTGCTGACTACTTGCACGGGTATCGGTCGGCCGCCCGCTCGGCCGCCCGGCTGCCGCCGGTCGGGCCGGTCGTCGCCGTTGTTGAGGATTACGTGGGGGGGGGGGGGGGGGGGGGGGCGCACGGCGGCGAAGCGCCGAGCCCGCCGCGTGCACCGGACCCGGACGCCGGACGCCGTCGTTCGTTCGTCGCCGGACGTCGGACGACCGTCGCCCGTCCGCCTCGCCGCCCGTCCGTCGACGGACGCCGGGCCTCGGGCCGGCGGGTCGGCGGACGCGGGGCTGTACAGTCAGGGGTATCTCAGTCAGGGGAGATACCCCTGGTACAGTGTAGCGACTACCCGAACGCACGAATGATTCTTGCGGCTCTCTGGATTCCACACTCCTGCAGCAGGTCTACAGTACTTGTATTAATTACAAGGTGAGTCTGTCTGTCTGTCTGTCTGTCTGTCTGTCGCCGACTTTCGGAGCGGCTTCGGATGGAATGTTAGATACATCGGTAATGTATCCGTTAAAGATTCTGTGATAATTTTGCGCAGGCCAAAATAACCGTCGCGCTTTCTACCTGCTGACTGCCGCTTACTTACACCTAAACAGCAGGTAGAAACCTGGCTACTTGTACTTTTTTCCTTCCGCAGTACTTTCCGTGCAATTTCTGGACGCTCTTCCTGCAACCATCATCATAAACTTGTGGGCAAAAAATCAAAAACTACTTGTACCTCGCCCGGCCGCCGGTCGGGCCGGTAGTAAACTTTTTGGCCGGTAGTCGTCGCCGTTTGTCAGGTCTACGGGCGGGCATGGCGCGAAGCGCCGAGCCCGCCGCGTGCACCGGACCCGGACGCAGGACGCCGTCTTTTGTTCGTCGCCGGACGCCGGACGACCGTCGCCCGTCCGCATCGCCGCCCGTCCGTCGACGGACGCCGGGCCCCGGGTCGGCGGGTCGGCGGACGCGGGGCTGTACAGTGTAGCGACTACCACGATTGATCCTTGCGGCTCTCACACTCCTGCAACAGGTCTACTTGTATACATATATATGTATGTATATACATATACATGAATACACAATTTAAATAAATAAGTAGAAAATAAATGAACTAGTTGATATATTCCTATACCTGTGTGTGTGTGTGTGTGTGTGTGTGTGTTTGTGTGTGTGTGTGTGTGTGTGTGTGTGTGTGTGTGTGTACCTACTGCACGCCCCTAGTATAAGCTAGCTGACCAAAACCATTACCTGACAGCGGCCATTGTTGACTGTTGCCGCCCAGTATATCGTGTGGATTTGGGTATGTGCACACATCCCTGGTGCACTACCGTAGGCGAATGCACGTTGAGGCAATCTTTGAGGACACTGATTCACCAATGTTTAGGCACCTGATACACCAATCGCTAACCCACACCAGGTTTGTCACTGCACACAGACTCCCCTGGCTTAGTAATAACGCAACGCACACCCATAGCAGCTCCACAGCCGCACGCACCCCCTTTGCATCCAACTCTGCTCAAATGAGGGCTACAAAAGGCCGCGTTTGTGAGAAATTCAGGGGGCAGCCCGAGCTGTACCTCCTAACAGCCAGTATTTTCAGCATTTCCCCTCCCTTGCCTTATCCTAGGGCTGAATTGCAGAACTGTGCACGGTGCATGAAAATACTATTAGTTAGGAATGGCCTACAGCCTGGCGCCCATTTTGGGCCGGGTGATGCCCTTTAGTAGCTACCTTCATGCCTGAGAGCTGGCCGGGCTTACGTACACCATACCATAGAGACGGCAAAGTGGGGACGTGGGTCAGGCGCGCGAGGCTGTTGTGCTGGCCGACAAGTAGGGTCACAGGCGCCGCCTGCTATAAATATGCACACATTGCTCAGCCTTGCTGCGTGACACGCAATCGTCTGGGTGTTAAGCAGGTGGTGCAGCCGGACAATGCGCCCAACAAGCTAAACAAGAGCAGTGCTGGTGACCAGCAGACCACTCGCCCGCAGCAGGTAGAACCTTCAGGGGCAGAGCCTGCGATGTCGCCCTCACCGAGTAACACCGTGCACCACCTGCTTGTTTCAAGACACCATATCTGCACTTGACGGGTCACGCCTGAATGCCTCCGTTGACCCTTCATACCTGCACTCACTGTGCTGGTGGCCCTTTGGTTTGCAGAAGGAGGCGGCCGACAGTGGAGGTGCTGCAGATGACGTGGTTGCCCACGACGCCCCTGCCACTGATGAGGGGGGCACCGTTGAGCAGGTGCCCTCAGCCCCCCCGCACCTTTCTGCGAGAACCATGTGTGCTGCCGGTGTTGTCACAACTCGTACCCTGCCAGCACGTACCCCGTCACCATCGCTGACCAGCTAAAGTATATTAAGCAGCGCCTATATATCTGAAGTGGGGATGAAGAGTGTGGTGCGAGTGGTTGTGGAGCGTGAATAATGATGGACATTAGAAGTGCATAACTTGCTACACCCCAAAGTAGAGTAACTGTGCACGCGTGTTACCTGACGCGGAATTACGCAGCTTTTTTATTTTGCAACATCAGGCTGCTGCTACGGGCAATGTACCCAATGCACGCCCCCGTTACAAGCCACTGTTGAGCCGACCGAAACCGCGACCTGACAGCAGCCACTGTTGAGTGTTGCCGCCTGTTATGTCATGTGGATTTGTATATGTGCACAGATCCCTGCTCCACCACAACAAGCAAATGCACATTGGGGGTAATCTTTCAAGGCAGCGATTCACCCATGTGTGGGCACCTGATACACCAATCGCTAATGCACACCAGATTTCTTACAGGCTCCCCTGGCTTCATAATAACGCATCGCACACCCATATCCGCTCCACAGCCGTACGCACCCCCCTTGCACCCAACTCTGCTCACCTCCTCCCCGCTGCTCTGAACCCCCTTTACCCCCCCCCCCCCCCCCCCCTCCCCCCAATTCTGTTGTCTATCCTGGCAGATCCCTTCGCACCTGCGGGACACCCTCGCGAAGCGGTACCCCCTGCCACCGCACCCCTCCAGCCGGGGCGTGCCGGTCAGATGGCTGCTCGATGTCTTTGTGCCGCTTGTCGAGACGCACCTCGGCGGCAAGCTGGACGACGAGCTGCGCGACACCACGACCAAGGAGGTGGTGGAGGGCGTGGTGAAGCCTTTCACTGCCAGCAGCAAGAGCACCGTGGTGGAGGGCATCGACTGCTGCCGGCCGCCCCAGTTCTTCATGTCGCACACCTGGCACAGCCCCTTCCGCGAGCTGGTGCAGTGCCTGGGGAAGCGCTTTGAGAACGCGCTGGACACCGTCGTGTGGCTGGACATCTTTGCCTTCAACCAGCACCTGAGTTTCGAGGACATGAAGGCGGACCTGGGCACGCTGGCGGAGACGGTGAGGCGCACGGAGGCCACGCTGGTGGTGATGGACCCGAAGGGCGTCTGCTTCACGCGAGCTTGGTGCCTCAAGGAGCACCACGAGGCGGTCAAGGCCGGCGGCGGCGGCCAGGACGACCCCGGCAAGCTGGAGATCCTGCCGTACTGCCTGGACACCAGCGAGGTGGAGGAGCTGGCGAAGATGATGTACAACCTGCAGGTGGAAAAGTCGGAGGCGTTCAAGCCAGAGGACAAGGACATGATCCTGGCGGAGATTCGGGCGCACGAGGGCGGTGCGGCGCGCTTCGACACGGTGCTCAAGGGCGCGCTGCGGCGCGCTGTGGCGGCGATGGTGGGCCTCCTGGAGACCGGCACGGAGGAGCACACGAGCCTGATGGATATTGCGGGCCGGCTTCTGGTGGAGGGCGGGGATTATGCCGCAGCGCAGGGCCTGCTGGAGGGTGCGCTAAAGGCGCGGAGGGCCGCGGACGGCGAGCGGCACCCCGACACGCTGGCCTCCATGCACCACCTGGGCGATCTGCTGTGGCGAATGGGCGACTATGCGGCGGCGGAGCCCCTGTACAAGGCGGCGCTGGAGGGGCGCAGGGCGGCGCTGGGGGAGGCGCACCCCGACACCTTGGCCTCCATCGGCAGCCTGGCCAGCCTGTACTCGGACAAGGGCGACTATGCCGCGGCGGAGCCCCTGTACAAGGCGGCGCTGGAGGGGCGCAGGGCGGCGCTGGGGGAGGCGCACCCCTCCACCTTGGGCTCCATCAACAACCTGGCCAATCTGTACAAGGACAAGGGCGACTATGCCGCGGCGGAGCCCCTGTACAAGGCGGCGCTGGAGGGGCGCAGGGCGGCGCTGGGGGAGGCGCACCCCGACACCTTGGGCTCCATCACCTGCCTGGGCAACCTGTACCAGGCCAAGGGCGACTATGCGGCGGCGGAGCCCCTGTACAAGGCGGCGCTGGAGGGGCGCAGGGCGGCGCTGGGGGAGGCGCACCCCTCCACCTTGGGCTCCATCAACAACCTGGCCAATCTGTACCAGGCCAAGGGCGACTATGCGGCGGCGGAGCCCCTGTACAAGGCGGCGCTGGAGGGGCGCAGGGCGGCGCTGGGGGAGGCGCACCCCGACACGCTGGCCTCCATCACCTGCCTGGGCAACCTGTACCAGGCCAAGGGCGACTATGCGGCGGCGGAGCCCCTGTACAAGGCGGCGCTGGAGGGGTACAGGGCGGCGCTGGGGGAGGCGCACCCCTACACCTTGGCCTCCATCACCTGCCTGGGCAACCTGTACCAGGCCAAGGGCGACTATGCGGCGGCGGAGCCCCTGTACAAGGCGGCGCTGGAGGGGTACAGGGCGGCGCTGGGGGAGGCGCACCCCTCGACCTTGACCTCCATCACCTGCCTGGGCACCCTGTACCAGGCCAAGGGCGACTATGCGGCGGCGGAGCCCCTGTACAAGCAGGCGCTGGAGGGGCGCAGGGCGGCGCTGGGGGAGGCGCACCCCTCCACCTTGGCCTCCATCAACAACCTGGCCAACCTGTACAAGGACAAGGGCGACTATGCCGCGGCGGAGCCCCTGTACAAGGCGGCGCTGGAGGGGCGCAGGGCGGCGCTGGGGGAGGCGCACCCCGACACCTTGGCCTCCATTTGCACCCTGGCCATGCTGTACCAGGCAAAGGGCGACTATGCGGCGGCGGAGCCCCTGTACAAGGCGGCGCTGGAGGGGTACAGGGCGGCGCTGGGGGAGGCGCACCCCTCCACCTTGGCCTCCATCGGGAACCTGGCCAACCTGTACGCTGACAAGGGTGACTATGCGGCGGCGGAGCCCCTGTACAAGCAGGCGCTGGAGGGGAAGACGGCGGCGCTGGGGGAGGCGCACCCCTCCACCTTGGAGTCCATCAACAACATGGGCATGCTGTACAAGGACAAGGGCGACTATGCCGCGGCGGAGCCCCTGTACAAGGCGGCGCTGGAGGGGTACAGGGCGGCGCTGGGGGAGGCGCACCCCTCCACCTTGCACTCCATCACCTGCCTGGCCAACCTGTACGCTGACAAGGGCGACTATGCCGCGGCGGAGCCCCTGTGCAAGGCGGCGCTGGAGGGGCGCAGGGCGGCGCTGGGGGAGGCGCACCCGCACACCCAGATGTGCAAGCGCAATTTGGCCATTCTGCATAGAAGAATGGGCAAATAGCATACTATGCTGTGTTGTGTAATGCACCCATAATCCCGTTTTCCCCTTTACTGTGCTTCCTCTCCCTACGGCTGCTCCCTTTCGCCTCTCACTTTCTGCCCGCAGCGCCCACTTGGTGCCGCCCATGCCATCATCCTATCACCGCCACCGGACCTTCCCATGCCCGCCATCCTCTCAGCGGCAGCCGTGCCTCCACCAGCGCCTATCGTACTGAGTGTTTCGAGCCAAAATATGCAGCTTTGAATAATCTGACATGTTACACCTTCCGTATCAGTTTTGGGCCATAACTGCCAATGCGGCCGCCATAACTGCCAGCCCTCCCTTCCCCTGCGGCCACTCCCATCCCTCGCCCCAGGCCAAGCTGCAGCAGCAGGGCGCCACGCCAGCGACCCCCTCAGGAGACACCACTGAAGGCCCATACCGACGACGCCGACCGCTGCCAGGCCGCTAGCCTTTCGCTAGTTAGTTGGTTAATAACACGAGCTCGAATCTGCCTGCGTCAGCATGGTCGGGCAGCTACACAGTGTGCAGTGAGCCAGTCATGGCGCTCCACGTGGACAGGTCGCTCGCACCCTCCACCATCGCGGGCCGCCTGCCGGCCATCTCCGACTGGCATCGCCGGCAACTCCATCACTTGCGCCTCGCTGGACGTCCCGCGGGGATCCCCTGCAAGAACGGGGGCGTCAGCGCCCTCATCTCCATCCCGGAACGCCGGACCACTCGCCCCGCCAAGGGCCGTCTCCCTATATTCGCATCCCGGACCTCCGCGCGATGCTGCGTCGCGGATTTTCCCTGTCGTCGGCATCCGGCCGGCACCACCGGCATCACCTTCCTGAACCTGGGGTGCGTGATGCCTCCGCCGTGCCGCTGCCGCCGCGCGCTCACCTGCGACTACCGCGTGTCCGGCTCTGGCGCCGCCGTGCCCTGCTCAGGGCTCAGGCTGTGCTCTTTGACGCGGAGCTGGGCTGCCGCTGCATCCGCTTGCGGGTCGACGTCGACAAGAACGTCGACGCCAGGCACGAATGCCTCGCCTACATCCCCGACCACGTGCCTTGCCTGGCTATCCGCCCGGTCGACATGCTCGAAGACCGCCTCCGAGTGTTCCGCCCGCCCCCGGGAAGCCGCCGGCTGGCCGCCCCAAAGTCCTCCCGCACCGGGCCCCAGAACTTCCACACCACCCCCTACCCAAGCTTCAACTCGGCGTTCAAAGCCGCCTACGCGCGCGCGCCTTCCCCGACCCCACCACCCGGTCGACTCCCCTGGACCGTGTCGGCAGTCACTCCGGGCGCAAGTCCCTCGCGCAGTGGCTTTGGGACCGCCGCTACAGTAGTTCATCACGAGTCATATCGCCCACCCCGGGCACTGTGCGTGCCGCCAGGACGCACTGGACGCCTGATTCAAAACCTCTGACGCCAGTCGCTAGCCTAGAGAGGCGAACCTCCATGCCCTGATGTTGCAAACATCAGGGTTTTAGGGTTTTAGGCAAGCCTCGTGGGTCGAGGCTTGCCCTCGATAGGGAGTCTGACTGCGCTGGCTGTCGAGCGCACCAAAGTCGCGGCTGACCGCTTCTTCTCGGCGCGCTGGCGTGCCGAGCTTCGTATACGAATTTCCCGTTGGTCGAGCCGAGCTAGCGGGCACAACACCGACAACGCAGTGTACCCGGGTACATGGTTGGAGGGTTTTCGCTCATTGTCAACATAAGGCCTCATGTCTGCTGGAACCGTTTACAAAATTCGAAGTGTTCTCGTCATTCCTGTATCCGCACCCGTAATCATTGTAGACTGACTGGGCGGTCGCTGTCCAGGGCGCATCAGGCGGAGCAGTACTTAATGTGCTTCCAGCAACGACGAGTCCATAGTGAGTGGAACAGTCACAAGGGCTTGCGCACCACCGTACAATCGAAGAATGATACATAGCTGATCTGGGTCACACCACACTGGTTAACATATTACTTATTGGGCGCCTTCTTTGGCCGGCCGCAATGACTAGTCAGCCGCAAGGCGGGGATTCGCCTCCAGTCAGGCGCTAAGGTACACCGTGGCGGGCTGCCCTATCTGCCCCGCGTAAGCACGCCCACACACGGGTTGAGTGGGCGTCCAGCGAGATGGGACCCTCAAGCAGCCGCGGACCGAGGCGGCCAATGGGCCTACTCCGCGTGGCTATGCTGCCTCGGCCGGCCAGACTGTTGCTGCTGGATGAGGTAGCGCCGCTCCGTCTTGAGCTCCGCCACCTCCACGCGCGCCTCCGCCAGCATCAGCCGCAGCGACTCCAGCTCCAGGTTGTACGCCTCCTCTTTGCCCTGCCGTAGCAGAGACCGGGCGCAGTGGTCAGCCAACGCCTCGCCAGGCATTGTGTGTCGCCAGATTCAACACTGGGGCTGCTACACTACCGCCACTCGAAGATGTACATGCAAGTAGGAGGAGTCAGCATTAACTCCGGTCTTGACCATTCAATTGAGCACAATTCACAGCTTGTTGCATTGTCTCGTTTTTGGCGCTACATCGAGATTTCGGTTACCAAATGATTAAGCATATGCCATGCACATGGAGGCGTCTCCTTGCTTCGTGCACGTGACCCGCTAGAAAGATTTGTGAGGGCCGACGCATTACTACGATGATGATACAATCACACGGTGCGCACATATCAGGTAGCGAATTCCAGCCCCACGTCCTCAAGCCAAAGGTGATATGTGAAGGCCAGTCGCCAGGATCCATACGCGGACCACATAGGACCACAACCTTATGCCAGGTGCGAGCAACAAGACATATAGTTAGGCAATTAAACTATCGCCTCAGGGCACTGGCAAGCAGCCACCCCGCCCCACCTGCGCCTGGTTCTCCCACGCGGGCGGGAAGTCCTCATAATACTGCCGCTCCAGCAGCTCCAGCTGGCTGCGCCGCAGCTCCTGTGCCTCCGCCTTGGCCGCCTGCACGGCGCCCAACGCCAAGACGCCCATGTCAGCAGCAAGCTTTTTCCAACGCAGGAAGCCGACCAACCAACACCCGGCCCATGCAAAGTCCTTCCAGACGATAACGAAGTATGCATCAACAACTCGACTACTGGACTCCAAACTCGGAAGGCGCGTCCAGCGCCAATGCCTTATGAAAATCAAAAGAGAAAACAGTGTGGATGAGGTCGATAAAATGGGTCATCAAACCGGTCCACCACACCCTCCCCCCTTTGCAAAGCCTGATCAGCGACAAGGCAGATGGTACCCCTCGCTACGTTCCCACCGCTCAGCAACACGGCGCCACAACATCGCACCGTGTACGCCGCCTCCGCCGCCGCGAGCTTCACGCGCGCATCCGCCAGCTGCGCCTCCTCCTCGCTGTGCTGCCGCTCCAGCAGAGCCACACGGCGGAGCAGTAGCCGCGCGTTGCGCGCCTCCTCGCTCTCGCCCGCCCCGCCCTCATCGTCGTCCTCACCCTGGGAGGGGACAGAGTGACACACAGAGGGCTCAGGTCAGCTGTCAGCATACCAGTGACAGGGGGGACCGGGCCAGGGTGTTGAGTACCAAGGGAGCACGTGTGGGCCCTACTAGGTAAATCCAAACACCCAAGTAGCAGTACTCTTACAACAAACTCGTGACACGGTTCAGCGCAGAACGAACAAGGATACAGGTGCATGACTGGCAAATGGTGTCACTTGTGATGCAAAGATGCCAGCCGCGCAATATTGGTGTCCGCTACCGCATGCGATTTGTGGATCGGTACATGAATTTCATCACGCGTGCATCAGCAACGCATATCAGTCGTTGTCGTCGCCTCGTAAATATCGCAGTAAATTGGCGCGCGCGCTGCAGCACATGAGCTGACATGTCCTCAGATTTGTTGTGGACAGATACATGGACGATGCTCCGAAACCATATCAATATATCGATGCATTGCGGCGGCTCGAACGCGAGAATTATGGTTTCGGAGCAGTCAATCCGCACCCTGATTTATCGTCGTTACAGGTCCAGGGTATTCGGCATCGCAGACGAATTCGTCTCGCAGCATGCTGCTGCGAAAGAGGAAATAGTCACTATAGTCTCCGTGATGCCGAATGACGACGATAAAGCGACGACGATACAGGGGAAGAAATAGTGGTGGGCAGAGCTCCGGCGGTGGCGTGGGAGCGCCACGACGTGAAGCCGCACCTCAGGCTCCACGGTGCCTGTAGCCAGCACGCGCTCCAGCTCCTCCAGCAGTTCCCGCGTTGTAGCCGATGCGGCGCCCGTATCGAGCAGCCGGGGCGTGCCGTCGCCGTCGCCGTTGCTGATGTTACCGGTCTCGGCCGAATCAGCTTTGTCGCAGTTCGCCTCGGCCCCCGCTACGACCGCCAGCGCCGCGCGCAGCGCGCGCGCGACCTCGGCGGCCTTAGCGATGCAGTGCTGCGACGCTGCCGCTGCAGCCGGAGATAACTCGCTCCAGCCCTGAGCGCACACAGCGCCCAGCACACCTCAGTCTGCTAGCCCGACCTGTGTCAGTGCGGTGCGGTCGGTAGAGCTGAGCCTATGAGCCGAGCCGAGCTGAGGCAGTCTATGGCCCCGGATGCCGTCGATCGATCGTCTATTTTCGGGAGCCTTGGCCGTCGACCTCGCTGTGGGAAGTCCGCCTCGAAGCCGTCGACTGAACTCCCAGCGGAAGAGCCGATGCGCTGCTCGTCACCTGCCCCATAGAACACGTAGCTATCACGCTCGCTGCCTCGTACGGGTCGGCCCCCGGCTGGAGGCTGTCCCCGCCACCTGGCCGAATAAACTAGCACCGACATTTCGCGAGCGGATAATGTCGAGGGCATTTCCGCGCGCTGGACCAAAGCTCGCCATGGGAGGTAGTGAGAGCGACTGCCCCGCCACGGGGACGGCAAGAGGCTGTCTGCAAGTGCGACATACAAACGCTGTCAACATCTCCGCGGCCCGCCCGAGCGAGTAGTGACCCACCTGCGGCTCGTCCGGCTTTCCGTTGGCCGCCGTTTCGCGCCCCGCCCGCCAGGCGCGCGCTTCCTCCAGCTCCGACGCCAGCTTGGCCTTCTCCGCCTCCCACTCCGCCAGCTCGTCCATGTGCTGCTGATGCAGCTCCTCCAGCAGTAGCGTGCTCCCACCGCCGCCGCCGCCAGAGGGACTGCCGCCGGCGTCCTGCTGCGCCTGCATCTCCTCCAGCAGCTGCTCCAGCTCCTCTGTGTGCTGCTGCAGCGCCTGGCCACATCCCCGCCGCACACAGGGCTCACTTCAGCATGGCGCATGAGACGCCCCCACGCTGTGAATATGCCTTCTTCACATCCTCGGAGAGCATACTTCCACTAGCAACTTATTCACAGTTGAACTGCACATTAGAATGAAGCATCGTTCAAGTAAATAAACACACCGATACCGAATACTTGTATATCCACTACACCATCTTGCCACACCATGGGAGCAACGTGTACTCTACATATGGGCAGTCATGCAATCATACTTATGCATGTCATGTAAGCAATACCAGTGAACACATGGAGGTCCTCATATGCATACTACTATAACATGTAGCTATACAATACAAACGATGCATCACAGTGGTATATATGCTACAATATCAATGTTCCCGATGGAGAGCATGATGATCGGATAGTATCATACGAAATAGGGCACATAAGGCAAGGGGGAAAGGGGGAGGGTTGGTTGGGGGGGGGGGGGGGGGGTCATGGCTGCCCACTCGCTCCCCATCATGACGCCGCACCTTGTACTCCGCCTCCAGCTGCGCCTTCTCCCCCGTCTTGACCGTCACCTGCTGCACCAGCACCGCATGGTCGCCCTCCATCGCGATCAGCCGGTCCGACAGCTCCGCCACCTCCGCCTGCAGGCGGGTCTCCTCGCCCGCAGGCGGCGGCGGCAGAGGTGGTAGAGGTGCATGGGCGGGCGGCTCCTCTCCCGGCAGCGTGCGGCTGAGGTACGACAGCTGCAGCTCGTCCTCCAGCCGGCGGCGCTCCGCCTCCGCCTCCTCCAGCTCCTCCTCCAGCCGCTCCTTCTCCTGCGTCACCATGTGGACCTGGCAGGCCGGCACGCGCAATCGGGGGCGGTGCGGCGGAGGGCTTGTTTGCTTAGGGCGGTGCACCACACCACCACCATCATGTCGAGCCATATTTATCCGAATTCCTGGCAGCTGTCCGGGAATGTGGTTTGACGAGGGACATCACAAACCCCAATACTGATGCCAACGCTACACGGGTGCCCGCGCGGCACTAAGAAATTCACCACCAAGAAAATACCCGCCCTTTTACAGTCCCCAGCTAGACGGATAATTCACAATGTTACCACAAAATTTCACAGTGCGCCTGGCGACCCCCCAAAGTCTCTTGTACAAACTTACTTAGTGCCGTGAGGGCACCTGTATCGATCGCAAAGACGTCGTAGTGCCCGGCCCAGTGCTGCGTGTTCTGTGGCATTACTGTGGACAAAGCTACGGATGGGCCACTGTCTGCGAATCTGAGCTCAGAGGCGCACATGTAGAAAGAAACGGCCGAGTGGAGCTACTACACATCTGTGAAACACATTATGGCCATTATAAGGTACAGTAAGGTTACACTCCCCCAGCACAAGGCCTGGGGGGGTGACTCGGGGGCATCACGCGGCCCAAATTGGGTACCAAATTGGCTATAGTCCCGTATGGCCATGTATGTATCATGCAAATCAGCCGTGCCGCATACTGAGCGCCCTGGCAGGGAGAATGCACACGGCCGGGCGCCACCTCCCCCCCCCCCCTTCTCTCCCAGGCGGGCCTCAAGAAACTCCCCGGCGCCGCCCGCTCACCTGGTTCTCGGAGTCCGTCATGGTGATCATGATCATGTTGAGCTGGCTCTGCAGCGCGCGCTTCTCCTTGGCGAGCCCCTCCACCTTGGCGTCCATCGCCTGCCTCTCGCCGTGCGCCGCCACGATCTCGCCCTCCATCGCGCCGTGCTCCTCCAGCAGGCTCTCCACCATCGCCTGCGCCTCCGCCAGCTCCGCCTTGAGCTCGTCGTGCGGCACGTCTGTCTCCCACAGCGGGTTCTTCAGCAGCTCCGCCTGCTCGGTCAAGGCGACCTAGGGGGGGGGGGGGGGGAGGGTCAGTGTGCTGTACATGCCGACGCATGGGTGCCGGCAGTGGCGGAGGCGCCGACTCAGAGCTGAGGGACTTGCGCGAGGATACATGGCATCGCCGTTGGTACTTTCGAGCACGCGGGATGCTTCAGAGAAATGGCACGAAATTTCAAATTCTGAGGCAGGTTCTCGCGTTCTTACGACACATACATACAAACAGCGATGCCGGCAAACGCTCCAAAGTTCCCTCGGAGTTGGCAACTTTAACATTGGCACACACCACATGCCCTGAGCTCCAGAGGGTTGCATGCTGCCACAGGCTACGGCCGGCCCTATGCGGGTTCATGCATGCGGGGGTGTAAGACAACTGGCCTGAGGAGTTGGAAGACTGGCAGGAATAGAGCTGTACCAAACTTCAAATGTCCAAACACTATATGACAATAATGCTGGACACTCCAAGCGGGCAAGCAGCAATATGGACCTGCAGGATGGCCTGACATGAGACAGCGCTGCCAGCGGATGGATGCTGTGCATGCAGCTGCAGCAATACTAAGCGCAGTGCAATACTAAACCGGTACGAGGCAGGTTGCGCAATTGTCCGGCACGGCGGTACAGGTGAAAGAAGCGCTGGCGCCCGTGCCGGGCAGCCGCACCTGCAGGTCCAGCTGCAGCGCGTCGTTGGCGGACTGGAGCTCCCGGATCTGCTGCTCCAGGCGGTACTCCCGCGCGCCGCCCACCGCGTCCGCCACCATCGCGTCCACCACGCCCGCCTCCACCGCCGCCGCGGCACCGTCGCCGGCCACCGCGGCGGCCACGCCCGCCGCCGCCGCACGCAGCTCCGCGCGCAGGGCGTCGCGCTCCTTGGCGCCGGCCTCCAGCGCCGCCTGCAGCCTCGCTGCCTCGTCCGCCTTGCTCGCCAGGGCGGCCGTCAGACGCTCCACCGACGCCTCCGTCTGCGTACACACGTAGAGTGTTGTCAGCGCGCCGCTGAGCATGACCGCCGTGCAGACCAGCACGGGGCCAGGAGGCCACAGGAGGGAGGAGGGAAGGGGGGGGGGGGGGGGGGGGGGAGGTGGATGGCAGGATCTCCAGGTGTGCTGGTGGCAACAGAGCCACATGACTGGGATGGATTGCGAGCGCAACATGTCCCAAGCTGGTTGCAGGAGCCACATTCGAGCGGTATAACGGGACAGGACAGGCAATGCCGCGGAAGGAGTTGGTTGTGGCGGGGGGGTATGTGGGCGGCAATGACATGCATTCACGCCGGGGGGAAGGGGGGAGGGCGGCGGCAGGAGCTGCCAGAGGGCTGCCCTGCTGACCGGATAGGGGCCTGCGGGGAGAAAATGGCGGTGCGCTGGTCGGGCCCACCTCGCCAGTGGCCGGCCCCTCAGAGCTGCCCGCCGCATGCGGGAAGGCCGCCGCCCCGCCGCGGTCCCCCGCAGCGCGCGCCTCCGCCAGCTCGGCGGTCAGCTCCGCCTTCTCCGCCTCCCACTGCGCCAGCTCGTCCATGTGCTGCTGGTGCAGCTCCTCCATCAGCAGCGAGCTCACGCCGCCGCCGTCGCCGCCGTCCCGCACGCTGTCCACCACCGCCTGCAGGTCGCCCACCCGCTCCTGTGCGCTGCGCAGCTGTGCCTCCAGCGCCCGCTTCTCCTCCGCCAGGGCTGCCAGCTCCGGTGGCGCAGGGGTGGCCGCTGCATCCGACGACCTCGCGGTGACCTGTCTGCCAGCCTGAGCGCGCAGCTACACCGGGAGGGATGGGAAGGGAGAAAGGGGGGGGGGGGGGGGGGGGGGGGGCATGAGTAGTAGTGAGCGTCGCGGTGCTGAACAAGGGCAATTCTGCATGCCGGAGGGACCGGGCAGCAGAGGTGCTGGTGGTCATGCCGAGGGGCAGCAGCCCGGGGGCAGAAGGTATGGGCTGCCCCACCTCCGCCACCTCCGCCACCAGCGCGCCCCTCTCCGCCTCCCACTCTGCGCGCTCCTCCATGTGCTCCTCGTGCAGCTCCTGCAGCAGCAGCGTGCTCCCCCCGCCGCCGCCGCCGTCCGCGCCCCCCTGCGCCTGCATCTCCTCCAGCAGCTGCTCCAGCTCCTCCGTGTGCTGCTGCAGCGAGCGCAGCTCCGCCTCCAGCTTGCCCTTCTCCTGCGTGAGCCCCATCAGCTGCGCCACCTGCCGCCACCGCAGCGCACAGCAGCGTGAAGCGCCGCACAGCGCCCAGTCACCCACCAGCGCCGCACATGACGCTACCACCACCATACACCATCAAGGCGCAGAGGACTAGCACAGCTCCTAGCAGTGAGGCAAGTTCGTGAGCACAGGCTTCCCCGCCAAAGCCAGCGGCAGAACGGGATTCGCGGGATCCGCCATGCGCCCCGCTTCCCACGGTGGATCTCAGGCTTACACAACAAAAGGCGGTGGGTTGGGAGCGCTTGTGGAGGGCGACCGTGACATGGTGAAACAGTTCGTCCAAGGGGGGGGGGGGGGGGGGGGCGCCGGGATGGCCGCGAATGGAGTTGAAGTCAAACGCGCGCACACATGAATATGTGTATATATGGTTGTGTGTGTGTGTGGGGGGGGGGGGGGGGGGGGGGGGGGGGGGAGGAGGAGGGAGACACCAGCAGCTCTACCGGACAGCGCAGGGTCGCGAGGACGGCAAGGCGCACCATCTGGCCGCGGTCCTCCTCCCAGGCAGCGCGCTCCGCCTCCAGCGCATCGCCCCCAGCCGCCGGTGCGCCCTCCGCACCCAAGCCCGCCTGGCTCCCCACTTCCGCCGCCGCCCCTGCCGCCCCTGCCGCCGCCGCCATCTCGTTCTCAGCATCTCTCAGCGCCGCCAGCAACTCGGCGCGCTCCGCCTCCCACGCGGCCTGCGCGTCCATGTGCTGCGCATGCAGCTCCTCCGCCAGCAGGCCACCCCCGCCGCCGCCCTCCTCTGCCGCGGCCTCCAGCTCCGCCACCACCGCCTCCAGCTCCCGCAGCTGCCCCTCCAGCTCCCGCACGCGCCCCTCCAGCGCGCTCTTCTGCTGCGACTGCCCCATCAGCTGCGCCACCATCTGCGCGCGGTCCTCCTCCCAGCTCGCCGCGTCCGCCTCCAGCCGCTCCAGCTCCCCCTCCAGGCGCCCCAGCTCCTCTGCGCTGCGGCTGTGTGCCGGCGTGCCAAGGCCTGGGCAGGGCCGGCGGAGGTGCAGGAGCACGGAGGGTCCAAGAGGGTCAGCTGCTGCTGCTGCTGCTGCTGGGATGCCCCTAACAGCACTCCAGCGTCTAGTCCCAGTCCCATTTCCCTTATCAAGCCAGGAATCCACAACACCCTGCCCATACTAGACTGTCTGCCTGGTCATGACAGCGGCCCCATTGTCTTCAGAGCTCACTCCCTTCCTCTGGCTGCCTGTCAAGCACTGGCCTGTCAGCGGAAACACCTGTATCGCATGGGGCAGGCGACAGCGTGGTACCCTGATGCCCTGAGGGCGCCGACGCACTGCTAATAACCCGCAACATAACCTCAAATTGAGGCTGCATGCTACAGAAAGGATTTGCCATTTGTCGCTACATATTCGGCTTGTGTTTCCGGCCTCTGACAAAGTAGGGCAGGCTGTCATTTGGGGCTTATGACAGAAGAGTAAAGGGGGTCACCTGGGCGCTAAAAATGTTTCGCCAAGCCACCCACTACTAATATCCGAAATGGGTGCTCTGATTGCCGCATCGGCGCCCGTACAAGTTGGCACCAGTTGATGGAGTCAAAACAGGTCGACAAGCTCCCCGTGCGGCCACCTCAACTGGGTGAAGAAATGATGTGGTGGTAGTAGTGGGTGGCTTGGCAGGGGGGGGGGGGGGGGCGAAGGGAGGGGGGTCACCTGGGCGCGTCTCCCGGAGCTGAGCTTCCGCCTCCTCCCTGGACACCAGCAGCTCCCGGCACGCCAACTGAAGCGCCGGCAGCGCGCCGCCCAGGGCAGCGAGCGCTCCAGGGACGCCGCCCGCATGCTCCGTGGCCGGGGCGGCCGCCTCGTGGCCGTCCACCGCAGCGGCCAGCTGGGCTGCCAGCTCCTCGGTGGCGCGGGCCAGCTCTGCCAGCTGCTGTGCCTGAGGGCCGCGGTCACGCGGGTGTTGAGTGAGCGTCTGCGCGTACCATTTTGGGGAGGTGGTGCGCTGATCGTGACAACAACCTCACGACCATGATCACGTTCTGGGCGCCAACAAAGCGGCCCGCGCCTGAAGCAGCGCACCTGCTCCTCCGTCACGCGGTGCCCATCCTCCCGCCCGGTCACCTCCTCTCCCTCAGGGCCCGCGGCATCCAGCGCCTCCTGCAGCGCCAGCTCGCGCTCCGTGGCGGCGTCCACCGCGGCGCGCAGCTCCTCCGCCTCCGCCTCCGCCGCCTGGAGCTCGCCCACCAGCCCCTCCGCCTTGCGGCTCAGGAACGCCGCCTCCTCCGCGGCCTCCGCGCCCGCCGCCTTGAGCTGGCGGTTCTCCTCCTCCAGCGCCGCCACCTTGCCCTGCCAGCCCAGCCGCCACCCGGCCCGGTCTCAATAATGAAGCCCACACACCCACGGCAGCCCTTTCGAGACTTGCCCAGCCAAGCACTGGGTTCCATGTATACCACTGTTTCATGAAGGCTTGGCAGCAGGTGGAGCAGCGGGCGGTCCGGCAAAGGGGGTGGGAGAAGTTTGCACCTGCAGCTCTGTGCTGGCCGTCTCCTCCGCTCGCCACTCCGCCGCCTCCCGCTCCAGCTCCTCCAGCTCCGCCGCCAGCGCCGCAGCCTCCCGGGCCGATGCCTCCGCCGCCGCCTGGCTCTCCGCCACCGCGGCGTCGCGCGATACCACCTGCCCCCGCAGCTCATCCACCTCCGCGCCCACCGCCGCCACGCGCGCCAGCAGCCCCGCACGCTCCTGCCTGGCCAGCGCCAGCTGCGCATCCAGCGCCTCCCACGCAGCGCCCTCCCCGCCGCCGCAGCCGCCGTTGATGCGCGCGCCCATGCTCGCCACCTCCTCCTTGGCCGCCGACACCGCGCGCACCGCCAGCAGCTCCGCCTGCAGCTCCAGCGCCAGCTGCTGCGCGCCTGCGGCCGGCGCCCCGGGGTGAGCGACTTGCTCCATGAGGGTGGACAGCCGCAGGGGCGACGCGCTGGAGGAGGGCGACCACTCTGGCGGGCGGAACTCCCCGGTGGATGCCTGCATTGGGCACAGCCGAGCATCACGTCAGCAGCAGTCCTCGCCGCCCAGGGTATGAAAGCCCTGCTGCGCGTCGCATCTCACATTGTAGTGCCTGGCTGAGCCCGGCATGCCAAATGGTTGGGTGGGAGGGGTCCTCACCCGCGACGAAGGCGGCGGCATCTCCAGTGGTGAAGCGCCGCAGGCACTGCCGTCGCCATCCAGGGCCTGGTCGCCGGGGTAGAGCGGGTTAGACACGGTGCTGTACGCGCCACCGCCGGCCCCGGAGATGATGCCGTTGGGGGTGAGCTCGGCGCCGTCCACGGCGAAGTAGGGCGTGCCGCTGCAGATGGAGGAGGAGGAGCTCCCTGGCGAGGCGCGGCGCCAAGGTGAGGGCGGCCGCTTGCCCTCAGTGACCGCTCCCCCTCCGCGCAAACCGCCACTGCGGCAGCCCTCGCCCGATAGCGACAGGCCCGGGAGAGGCAGGGCGCCGGCTGTCTCACCTGAGCGGGGGCTGATCAGCCTGTCTGCCTGGCCTCTGAGGGCGCCCACCACGTCGCCAGCCGGCAGCTGCGGGGACTCGTCCGGGTCGCTGTCCAGCGCATGTCGCATGAACTGTGCGTACTCGCTCTGGGCGGCACGCACAAAGGTGGGCGTCGGCGCGCCGGGGGTGCGCTGCTCCGCGAGGCCAAAGCCGATCGCCGTCAGCAGCGCGTCCGTGCTCAGCGTGCCGGTGCCGTCGGTGTCGAACCGCGCGGTGGTGGCCATGATCTGGCGGTCCTGCGGCTGCGTCAGGCGCGGCAGCAGAGCGCGCAGCAGGCGGACCGCCCCTGCCAGCGGCAGCGTCCCCGCCGCCACCGCCTCCCGGAGCAGTTGCTGCCCCGCCGGCCTCAGCGGCTCGCTGGCAAGGTGCGCGCTGATGATGGCGAGCGGGTCGGGGGGGATCTCGTTGTCCGGGACCCGCGTCAGCCGGCTGAGCTGCACAAATGCGCGCCACTCCCTGAGCAGCGCAGGCAAGCGGTGGGCACCGCGTCAGGCGGAGCGGAGAGAGGCACGGGGAGGGGGCTTTGCAAAGGCAGCTGTGGCATGAAGCGGATCAGGCAGCAACCTTGAGTGGTGCTCCTCCTTGGTGGCTGGATGGCGGCGGATGCAGGCGGGAGCGGGCATGCAGGCAGTGGGAGCTGGGTGGTGTGCGTGGTGCACGCGCCAGCAGCTTGGGGTGCAGGGTGGGGGCGCACTCGATGCCGGCGGTGGCGTCCTGCAGAGTGACGGCGCCATCCTGGTCTGTGTCCAGCAGCGCCACGAGGTACTCCAGCTGCCACGGGGCAGCTTGCGTCGGGAGCAGCTGCTGCAGCAGCGCTTGGGTCTCGCTGGTATCCAGCGCGCCGCGGCGCTCGGCGTCCAGCCCGTGGAACATGGCCGCCAGCTCCGGTCGCGCCCTGCATCCCCACAGGCAGCGGCAGCGGCTGAGCCAGCGGCCCACCATGGCGGAGCTGGCGACAAAGATAGGGAGGGGGGGGGGGGGGGGGATAGGGGAGGAGGGGGGGGGGGGGGGGGGATAGGGGAGGAGGGGGGGGGGGGGGGGGGGGGACAGCGGGGTCGCTCACTGCTCAGCGTGGTCAACCAGCGCAGCCAGCAGTGCCGGCATGGGCTGCCAGGCGGAATCGCCCTTGACGCTGGGCCGGGGGGAGCGTCGCGCTATCGGCGTTTCCGCCTCCGCCAGGCCACTGTCCGGCCTCCTACCAGTGCAACACAGCCCGCACATGGCTGATGAGAAGTCTTCGTTCGGGTAAGCGGGGAGAGGGCCACGGGCTCTGTGGAGTGGGGGTGGTGGGTGTGGCCGGCAGGCAGGCTGCACCTGGTGGCGTGGCGGGGGGCGCTTGCGGGGGAGGGCGTGCGCGCAGCCATCTCGCGCTCCACCTCGGCGCCAAAGCGGGTGGACATGGATAGGCGCAGCTGGCCCACATGGCCGCCTCCCTTGGGGCCGCGCAGCGCCACCTCCTTCCCGCGTTCGCTGCCGCCCAGGCCCACCACGTCCAGCTGCCGCAGGTCGAGCGCACAGCTGGCCAGCTCCACCGGCTCCGGACTCTGCGCGTCAATCCGGCGGGCATCCAATGAGCGACGCTCCCCCCCCCCCCCCCCCCCCCCGGGACCCCACCGCGCAGGCCCTAGCCCGCACCTGGGTCTCCAACACCAGCACGCAGCGCTGTGTGGCGCTGCAGAACTCGCCGAATTCGTCACGGAAGCAGCGGATCGCAAACTGCAGCGTGGCGCTCCCGCCGCCATCCTCCGCTGTCAGCGGCACGGGCCCCACCCGCCGTGCGCGGCCCTCCGGCTGCCAGCTCACCCACGCCTGCAGCGCCTGCCCCTCGGGCGCCGCCACACGAACCTCCTGCAGCTGTGCGCACACAGAGGGCCGCACAGACCCGAATGGAACACCAACATCTGAGCTTGGTGGCGAAGCGGAAAGCAGGTGGGCCGAGGGGGAGGAAGCAGTGAACATGGCCGCCGGCGTGAGGTGCAGAGCAGTTCGTGCTGCTGACGTCGCGCGCGGGGATACCTTCCTTCACGAGATGGCGCGGGCATCATTCGAGCAAGAGCGCGCGGGGTGGGGGGGGGGGGGGGGGGGGGGGGGGGGGGGAGCGCAGCCACAGCCAGGTGCCAACGGATCTGTGCAGCAGGGCGGTAAGTGGCTCCACGCTACTAGCATCCGCTCGCTAATCACGGCGACTGTGCTTCGGACCTCAACGAGAAGGGGGGGGGGGGGGGGGGGGGGGGTGCGGGCGGCACACCTGCAGGTCCAGCAGCCCGCGCACTTTGCCCTGCTGCCGGTGGGGCGGCACCGACGGCAGCCCCATGCCGGCGGTCATCCCAGCCGACAACAGCGGCAGCGATACCGCCCGAAACGACGGCAGCCTTGGATGGCCCGTTTCCCGGGGGAGGAGGGGGGCAGGGAGGTGGCGGTCAGGCCCCGGCAGCCTATACAGCGCGCCCTGTGCTGGACTGCTCCTAGTCAAAGCGATGCCGCGGCGAGCGGACTCCGCGATGCGCAATTGCTTCCTTTATTTATTTCGCCCACTGCTGCGGCCCGAGCCTGACGATTTCGGCTGCCCGAATTCCTACCACTTCCGTGGAGATTCTGTTGGCATTAGAAAGCAGCATGGGTTTCGAGCACGGTGCAAGGCTCAGACTATGCTCTGCATCGGGTATAGGCCACGCTGGAGCTGCAAATTGCGGCTTCCTGGGACCGCCATGCTGCTACCGTACCAGCACTCCCCGCCGCGTAGTAGTACGACGAGTTTTAAGGCGGTTTTAATATGGGACAGGCGGCGCGTTGCCAGTTGGGCGAATTCAAATAACTTGCCATCGAGTCTAATTTTCCAAAGATGGTGCAAAGGCCACTTACACTGAAGAAGCGCCATTTTATGGCTGAGACGAAGGGTCGGCGAAAAGGCGCGGGGGGGGGGGGGGGGGGGGGGTTGGAGCCGTAAAGCGGAAACGGAAAACGTAAGGGTGCTGCCAAAGGCAGCGAGCTGGAAGATAATAGGTGAGCTGGTGGTTCTAAGTAGCTCCCCGGCATGGAAAGCAGGGCTCACGGGCGATGGGGCAACCCGCCGTGCTACAACACGGTGGCACAGGTAAATGATAAATTTAATCGGTTAAAACCAGGGTTGGGTTGCAGTATCTACTGCATTGCAGCCTGCAGAAACTGCAGCCTGCAGTTAAGCTACTGCACTGCAGCCTGCAGTACTTTCCGAAAAGGGCATGCAGTACAGTTACCCAAAGTGCTTCAAATATATGCATGCCCTTCACTGTCCCGCCCTTCCTTGCAATCAGCAGTTTCAGTGCTACTGCAGTCTGCACTGCAGCCTGCAGTCCTGCAGCATGTTGACTGCAGCCTGTACTGCAGCCTGCCTGCAGCCTGGAGTACTGGAAATTGGACTGCAGCCCAACCTTGGTTAAAACCACTAGCAGACCGTACGAGTTGCACTAGGATAATTAGTTAACATTGGTGGAAAACCACGTGAACAGGTTAAGATCATTTCAAAATGTATATAAACCCACCAGATCTGCCACAAAGACATCGTGGTGAGCGTGGTGTGATCGCTATGTATACTCCCCTACTATACTGCCGAACACGGCGTCTGCCATCCGAGCAAGCATGCGAGCATGTTCCGGGGGCACTTCACTCACGCAGCTGTAGAAACCCAAGCACCACCCTTCCACAGCTGGACCCGGTGATGGAGACCCCCCCCCTCCACCACCCCCCTCCCCTCATGCCGAGAACCGCCGCCCAAGCACACCGGCCGTTGCCTCAACCGCCACCATGCCGATCCGTAGTCATGTTATTTTCAAGACACCGCACGCACCCACGCACTCCCCACCCCAGCGAATGAACGAAGCCCAGTCATTTCCGGCTCGGTCAGGCAATCAAGGCCTCCCCCAGCAAAGCGTCGGTTCGGCCTCCCCCATACAGGCATGGATCGCGCGTCGCGATGTCATGCTAGCGCGTCGTGAATGTTGCCTGGCATATGCCCCGCCCCTACCCTCATGCATGCGATGCGCGTCGTCAAGGATGTTTGCATGTGAACGTACTTCACGGTCGTGCTGTATTGAGAACACATATATTCCAATCCACGATTTGAAATGCTCGGCACGGCTGTCAGCCCATAAGTTAGTCTCGGCCAAGGAAACGTGGACCGGGAGCGAGGATTGACTAGACGTTGTCGATGAAGTGTCGAAGCAGACGGGCAACTCGGGGCGCCGGGGTGCTCGTCCACAAGAAGGAGCAACACACGCAAAACGTCGTCGGGCCCGCGCATGTCGGCGCAGCCCTTCTCGCGGCGCACTTGTATGGCATTGTTGTACGAGTCGACGTCATGCACGTCCCGCACTGCTCGGCGGGATACGCCAGTGAGCGCTCGGGCGAAAATAATGGAGTTGACGAGGGCGGCCATGAGGGCCTGCAGGAAATCGTACCGGTACTACTCGGGTGGGGGCGGGGCGGGGGGGGGGGGGGGGGGCGGGGGGGCTTGAGCACAAACGACTCGTTCGGCACGTTGAACGAACGAGTATGCGACATATATAGCAGCGGGACCCGCAAGGCTACAACCCCCAGGCGGCGTTGCCTGAGCATTAGGCCGCGACGCGCGGCGGTGAGGTGCAGGTTGTCTTTAGCGAGGGAGTCGATGGTGTGCAGCTTGACGAACGTGTCGATGGCAGAAAGGTAAGGCCGCAACGACTTTGCCCCAATCTGACCCCGCTCACCTACCGATCCATGCGACGTACCGGACGGTACGTCGCATTGACAGTAGTCGCCCCCAAGGGGTTGATGATCTCCGAGTCATAGTGGCAGATTTCGGCGAACATAGCTAGTTTCCCCGTAGGTAGCTCTTTAGAGCTTGGGCGGTGAAGGAGCTCGAGAGGAGCTCGAGGGCGCGCTGCATCATCTCGTATGAACGTCTGAACCGAAAGCATCATGTAGACGGGTCCCAAGTGAAGCTGCCCAGGGAGCGAAAGCGTCGGGCTCGTTAATAATTTTGAAATCTTGAAATTTCTTACAGCTTTATTCCCGTTTAGTATTTGATGCTAAACATGCCACGTGTCCGACGGACGGCGGCACGAACCGCATACGGCCCACTAAGTGAATAGTGCGTAGCGTGCAACCCCTTGACGGGCAAGCCCGTTAATGACGTAAGTGCGACATTTGACATCAGCGCGAATAGGGCGCGCGGGGGCGGGAAAACCGGGAAAGATATTCAGAAACGTCGTCCGTTAAGTTGCCGGCAGACGCATTGTAAATGTTGGTCGGGTGAGGCACGGTACGGGTTTGCTGGGCAAGGTTCAGGTAGAAGGCCCGTCGCTGTTAGGGTTGCGCCTAGCGACTACCCTAATACCACCTGCGACGTTTTATGGCCAAGTAATCTTACTGTTGTACTGCTGTATTTCAGCACGCGTATTATGTACTGGTACGGCCACAACCAGGCGCCAGTAATAAATATTCCTTGTAACATACAGTACGCGCTACAACTCCTAATCATCAGGATAGCGCTACTAGCTGCCTGTCCGCGGTGCCCAGTTGGACCGCTATAGGATAAATATCCAATGCCACCAGCAAGTTGTAAGAGATTACATTCAGCAACCAACTCAACTCGTCAAACGCTACGAGTAAGAGCCCTGTTTCACTAAGTACTGCCACGAGTACTTACACTGGTTTCGGCTTCCTGTTACGATCCATCTCCACCTGCCGACCCACCGCGACCTGCTCTCGCACGCACGACGATACATTCGCGATTTCGCAGGTCCTATCGACCCTTGGTAACGATTCTGTACCCTTCAACCTTTATCCGAAATTCTGTGTCGCCATGGCATCGCACCGGAGCGCCCGTCAAGCCGGTTACCCTCCCGGTGGTCCACCCGCCGAGCAGTCTATGCGTCAAATTGTCGAGAAGAAGATGCTGGAAGCCCGCGTTGTGGCACCAACCCAGAACATCTCTCACAAGCTCGCCGACGTTCATGACTTCCCAGCAGTCAAGGCCTTTCTGGAGAATGTCGACAAGGAGATTTCCGACCGCAACAAGCTTTGGGTTCCTGAGACGGAGGCATGGCTCGGTCGCCAGTTCAAGACCGATTCTATCGCGGCTCACACCCACCAACTTGTACTCAACAGCCACGAGCTTCAAGTTCACATTGTTATGGGTTGCGAGGTCCTGACTCACTTTGTCAACTATCAAGATTGGAAACAAGCTTTTTTCAAGGCCGCTTTCCCCAACGGCATTCAGACAACTGTCGGAGACTATGCGCGTAACATCTGCATCAAGCCGAGCGACCCCAAGATGGCTACTTGCTGTGTCGACTTGCAGCGCAAGCTACAAGCTGCATTTGCTTTGCTGCATGAACCTTTCGTTGTGCCTGAGTACTTGCAAGTGCAGCGTATTTTGCAGGCGATTCCCAAGCACGAGAGAGCCGAGGTGCAAAGGATGGCTAACCACAACAACGAAGTTGTCTTGACTCATGAAGTACTTTTCAGACATCTCTCGGCTATCGACGAGGAGCACCGCGTCGCTGTCGAGATTGCCCAAAGGAGGCAGGCCAACATCAAGAAACACAAGCGTCGCTACGAGGAGTATTCAGGTCGTTATCACATGCCAACCTCCACAAACCCGTGGTCACGCAACAACGGAGCATCAACCAGCTCTGCCCCAAGTCGTCCTGCTGCTCACAGCAGCTTCCCCAGTCGTCAACCAAAAAAGAGTCGCTTCTTTGGTGAGTGCGCCAAATGCGGCAAAAAAGGCCACTCAATTTATGAATGCCGCCATGCGTCTGAACATGACAAAGAACAGTTCAAAGCCAAAGTGGCAGCTAACAAGCTAGCCAAGCAAGTCGACAAGATCGACTTACATAAAAACAAATGACGGTGTTGGGCGACATGCCAACCTGTGCCTCTCAATGTAATTGAGACAATTGACACTGACATGTCGCCGAGTCCATGCAAACATGCATGCACTGCTAAACTGCCTGCTCAGCCCCTGCATGAGATCGAGGATACAGATGTCGATATGGTTGAGCATTGCGCTCCCGCGGCACTGAACCCCTCCGACTCACAACCTGAGCATGAAGCTCATGGGTGTTCCTGTGCTCATTCACACCTCGTTGCCGACATCGAGGACGAGACAGGGTGCAGAGAAAATGTCGACAAAAATGTCAAAGACAAAAAGACGCATGCTAAACTGCATGCCAAACTGACTATCATGCAAAAGAGATCTCGAGTGCGCAGAATGCGTACCAAAAACAGTAATCAAAGGAATGACACTGAAATTAACAAATATGCAAAACCAAATGCATGTCCAACTGACTCTGTTGTGTTTGACCAAGCAGAATTCAAGAGACTGAATTATGCCTATGGTCCAGTCACTTTTGATGCATGTGCCTCAGCATATGATGCTGTCTGTTCAGATTATTGCAGTGCTGAAAAACCATTTCTGCAACAAAATATCAAAGGTAAAACTGTGTTCATCAATCCAGTGTATGATGACACAGCCCTGCCTATCTTGCAGCATTTTGAGATGCAAAGACAAGAGTCACCTTTTGACACAAGAGGTATTATTCTTATGCCCAGATGGTCCTCACAATTAGGACAATCCTGGAAACCACTGCTTTCAAAATATAAGAAAATTCACAGCTACCCGCCTGGAACATATCTGTTTCACACACCCAGTTCAGCGACTGATACTGAACCTTTGGGACCCACTGAGTGGTATGTTGATGTCTACCTGGCTGACTACACTGTTGAGGAACGTTCAGCCCAGGCAATTAATGACGTCGTTACCACTGAGGAACTCAAAACCATGCTGGCTGAACAACAAGGTAAGGAATATAAACCAAAAGCCACAAAGTCCCACCAGTCACGTATGATGACAGAAAAATGTTTTGTTACCAGCAAGTCTGATCATGACTTATTGCTATTACACCCAACATGTGCTGAATTTAATATAACACCTTCCGTACTGGTCGACAGCGGTGCTACTTTGAACTTTGCCAGCACCAAGTATGTCAAAGAAAATAAAATACCAACTACACCACTTCAAAACAAAGTAAGAGTTATTCTTGCTGATGGTAGAATGGTTCTCGCCTCACAAAAAATCACCCTTGAATTAAATATCAACAATTACACAATACCCATTGACTTCACAGTCACACCGTTACAAAATAATTTCAATCTGGTTTTAGGGATGCAATTCCTGAAACAACACAACCCACATGTTGATTGGGAATCTGGTCTGATGACATTTTCCACAGGACTAAAAGTCCAATGCCAAACAGAGCCCCGCCAGGCTTATGTCAGAATGGATCATGCTAATGCCATGGCCAGAGAGACTGCCAAGCATGACCCTGACACAGTTTATTTCTGCGCCATTGTTAAACAATACAATGCCACCAAAGAGAGTGATGAGCTCGATATTGATGATGAGATAAATACAATTGACACTGACCAGTCTGCAGCTTATACCGCTCAGATCAGAGACTTATTGCGAAAGCATAAACCAATATGCTCTCCGCTTGACAACCTTCCACAATTACGCCCTGGTCTTGATCATGAGATCCCTCTTGTTCCTGATGCTCAAGTTCCCGCAGGAAAAATATACAGATTATCACCTGCAGAATTAGAGGAACTAAGAACACAACTGAATTCTTTTCTTGAGAAACACTATATACAGGAGTCCTTCTCTCCATATGCAGCTCATGTTCTCTTCGCCCGCAAGGCCAATGGCGGTCTGCGCATGTGCATTGACTACCGTCAATTGAATAAGTACACCAAAAAGGTTGAGTTCCCTGTTCCACCTGCTGATGCATTACTTGATATGCTATCTGGTGCTACTGTCTATTCAGCTCTTGATCTCGCCTTAGGTTATCACCAACTCCGGATTAATCCACCTGATGTTCCTAAGACAGCGTTCCGAACTGTCTATGGCCAATTCGAGTGGCTAGTAATGCCATTTGGACTCACTAGTGCTCCCTCCTCTTTTCAACGCCTGATGACATCTATACTCCAGCCACACAAGCATACCTTTATACTTGTATACCTGGATGATGTCTTAATTTTTAGCAACTCGCTTGAGGAACATTTGCAACATTTGGACACAGCTCTTACTATGCTCGAGTCTAATGACATTAGACTACGATTACAGAAATGCTGGTTTGCCAAGAATGAACTAGAATACCTTGGACATATGGTATCACACGCTGGCCTAAGACCCTCGCCTAATAAAATCAAGGCTGTTCAGGATTGGCCCAGGCCTAAGAACGTTCAAAATGTCCAACAATATCTTGGTTTCTGCAATTTTTACCGACGCTATGTGCGCAATTATTCTGCTATTGCAGCACCGTTATATGCCCTCACAAGAAAGGATAACATATTTGATTGGACAGTTGAATGCCAAGCTGCATTTGTAAAACTGAAGCAAGCCTTGTGCCAGTCCCCAGTGCTGGCAAGCCCTGTCACCGGCAAAGATGCTGAGTTTGTAGTGGCTACTGACGCCAGCAAATATGCCTTGGGTGCAGTTCTGCTCCAGGCTAATGCTGATGGCCACTTACACCCTTGCAGCTATTATGCAATGACATTGCAGGCTGCACAAACAAATTATCCCACCTATGACCAAGAGCTCTTGGGTGTGGTGTGTGCTCTGAAAGAATGGCGCTGCTATTTGGAAGGCAGTCGCCGTATTACAGTTATAACTGACCATGCCACATTGAGGCATTTGCCTACACAGGAAGGACTAGGCAGACGCCATGCCCTATGGTTACATGAAATCTCACCATACATGGCAGTCAACCCACAGACTAATGAGCCTGTGTTGCGGATATTATATCGCAAAGGCGCTGACAATGAGGCTGATGCTCTCTCTCGCCGCCCTGACTTGCATTATGCATTGACTGAATATGAAAACCAGCTGGTCGAAGCTGACCTTGAACAAATGCAGGACTATTTGTCAGCAATGTCCGCCTTGCAGATTGACAGCAAGCTAATAAACAAGATCAAAGCTGCCTACATCACTGATGTTGCCTACAGTCATGGACGCACCCCCAACGGCGTGCGACAAGATGAGACTGATGGTCTCTACTACATGGCAGATAAGCCCTGTTGAGTTCGCAGAAGGAGACAAAGTCTGGCTCTCAACGGAGCACTTGCTCATACGCAACCAGCCGGCGCGCAAGTTCCGACAGCGCTACATCGGCCCCTACCCGGTCACAGCCAAGATCTCCAGCCAGGCGTATCGTCTGCGCCTGCCACCAACGTTCGACTGCCACAATGTGTTTCACATCAGTCGACTGCGCCAGTGCGTCAACCCAGATGCACAGCCCGATACAATACCGTCCAGTGTGGAGCCCCCTGTCGACGAATTCGTCGTTGAACGCGTGCTCGGTTTCTCTATCGAGCGCCGCGAGGATCTGTACAAGCGAGGACTCTGCCTCGTCTTTCTGGTGCGTTGGCTGAACTACGACTCAAGTCATGACAGCTGGGAGCCATACAGCGCGCTGCGACGTGTCGAGGCGCTACACGATTTCGCGAGGACGAGCCGACATCTGCAAGACACGCTACGCTCAAAGGAATACGCCAACCTGCGAGCGCGCCACCCGTCGCGTTTTCCAGAGTCCATCCCGGAGCGTTGACACGTACTGTTGCTGAGACACTGCTATATCACGCTTCCACCGCCAACCGACATCTGCGCCAGGCCTTCGGCGACGCGAAAAGACACTTTCCAGTTCGTCATTTATCAGAAGGGTGGGAATGTTAGGGTTGCGCCTAGCGACTACCCTAATACCACCTGCGACGTTTTATGGCCAAGTAATCTTACTGTTGTACTGCTGTATTTCAGCACGCGTATTATGTACTGGTACGGCCACAACCAGGCGCCAGTAATAAATATTCCTTGTAACATACAGTACGCGCTACAACTCCTAATCATCAGGATAGCGCTACTAGCTGCCTGTCCGCGGTGCCCAGTTGGACCGCTATAGGATAAATATCCAATGCCACCAGCAAGTTGTAAGAGATTACATTCAGCAACCAACTCAACTCGTCAAACGCTACGAGTAAGAGCCCTGTTTCACTAAGTACTGCCACGAGTACTTACAGTCGCGCTCGTAGGGCGTCGCGCCTCGTGCGTAACGTACACACCCAAATGAAGGTGGTTGCGAGCCAGTTTTTTGCCCGCAGAGTAACAACCGAAGGACGCAATGAAGAAGTAGTACGGGAGACGGGTTGTTGAACCGTCGTGTGCATGCTTTGCGGATGGCGGAGCCGCACTCGGCTGTTGATTAATGGACCGCCGCACCGAGGAAAGTCTTATTGAAGTATGTAGGGTAGGAGGGTCCGGTCCGGGCACGGCGCGCTCCTCCCGCCGTTGAGCAGCCATGGTTCGCGGAGCGGCGGTCACCGAAAGGTGGCCTCGCAAAATACTGGTAGTTCTAATGAAAGGCGCCCCACGCCACCACTCACGCTCACCTTCGCGGCCGCACCCACGCCCGCCTTCGCGCCCACGCCCACGTCCACGCCCGCGACCTACAAGCATCGCATGCACACCAGCGGTAGTTGTGGCATTGGCATTGCTGGCGACCGTTGTCTTAAAGATAAATCGGCGCTCGTAGTCGCTTATAAGGTCGTCAATGACATATGAATATAGATGCTCCGCTGCGGGCTGGAAATGTTGAACCCGCGACACACCCAACCACCCCTGATCACTACCGTGCACACGCTGATCTCGTTCAGCCTCCAGAGGCATGCTCGTGGTTGCGAGCACGCGCGGCGAGGTATGAGGCGAAGTCTTGGCGATTGGCAACGTAGTAGGGCAACAATTTCTATAGAGCCACGAAAAGAGTCACGGCGCACCCAGCGGGTGCCTAATCGGAGATATAGCGAAATACACATTTTCGCGGTACGTTATTCAGTACCCTAGAATATTGTGTCGTGTTTGTCGCTTAATTCCCGGTATGTTCCGCCCGTGGGCGGCGTAGCATTGCGCGAAAACGCCCTTATGTCGGCCGCAACTTCGGACGGGCAGTGCTCGTCCGGCTCACGGAGGAGGGCGATGCTCACGGCCTCACGCCTGAGCCGAAAGGGCATCACTTGCCCTGGAAATCGGATAGGTCCATAGCCTTTCTCACAGGGATGTTATAGAAACATTGAGCTAGAGGTCGGAGGCTACATGGACGGCGGTGCCCCATGCGCCCCCGATTCAAGAAAGCGTCCGATATTGAAACTCGCGTTTTTGGAAATACACCCCCGGCCTCAACCCCTCCCACGGGAGCGGCTGAGGCAGCTCTCTGCTTCTCGATCGTATGAACATTAGTAGAGGCCCATACGCAGGGGTGACGCCCGCTGGCGGTCAGTTTGCTGTCAATCTCGGTTGATGCAGGCCTGATGGCGGGTTGACCGACCCGGATTTTCCGCGCTCTCGACCCCCTCATGCGCATAGCTTAGGCATCCCTTGCCACACGCAGCTTAATACTATAGCCCGCCGCGCACACGTGCGTATCGTCCCATAACCTAGCTCCTAGGGGTGCGGCAGAGCCTATGAGTGGCCCATGAGGTAGTCGGTGCGCGGTGTCCCATCTCCCCCGGTATTTTGAGCCAAGATTAGATATATACGGGCTGAATAATGATGAGGGGCCGGTCAACCACCACACGTAGATGGGCGGTCGACGCGCCACCCATCTACCTACGCCTATCGGAGGCCAATATACCCAAATGCTAGCGACATAGTCCAATATCGGTCGATTGTCTGCATGTAGGTGCACCGGGAGCCGATGGAGTGACGGGTAGCTATGATAATCTTTAAAAAATAGCGAAAGTACGGTTATCGGGCGGAGGTGAGATACGGGTTGAATCGCGCGAACCGGATTCTTTACTGTGCCTCACAAAAGCCCACACGACTTGGCCCATATCCCACCCCTAGCTTCTTAGGGGTCATGGCTGGTGGTCTATAGTTGGCGGTTCGCGTCGAGGGCACTGCTAGTTGCCGGTTCGGGGATGGGATGGGGGCAGTCCTTGTACGACGGGTACATGAGACACCGAACACGCGCTATATCGCCGATTTTGAACACCATGCGCGGGTGCGCCGTGGCGGCGGTGCGAGCCCCAAAATCGTCATCCAAATGTACTCCGGTCATCCTCCTTGAGCTAGTCGTTCGTCAAGTCGGTGCGTAGCAGCGAGGACAACCCGGGCACCTAGCCGATCGGTCGAACGTCCTCGTAACCATGCTCTCTTCTCTGTAGTAGCTTTGGCACCGCGAGGTAGTCGTCCTCGTCACTCGCGGATTTTGAACCGACGCGGTCGCTTTGGGTTGGCTCTAGCAAGTCGGGGCGCATTATTGTGGCTCCCCCGCCGCGCCTGCTTGTCAGTTGTTGCGCGCTACGTTGCTTATGTGCCCGGACTAAAAGCCATGTGCCCGGACTAAAAGCCATGTGCCCCGTCTCATCCATCGACATCACGCCCGCGCGAGCCCTCAATTGAGCTAACAACGTAGTGAGCTCCAGCAACATCGCATGGTGGGTATGCATGTCCGCTTGGAGCGACTCGAGTGTCGGAAGGCGACGGGGTCTTCTCCATATGGCATGGTAATGGACGGACGCACGGACGAGAATATCACATTCGGATGGTGCTTGAGCTGGGTGCGGTCTTTTTAAAATCACATGTGACCTTACTTGCCCGCAACATGTTACGGGACGACATTTAATCTGAAAGTGGAACATGGCAGACTCAGCAGTTACATCTGCTTTTATGTGTGATCGTGCTGCAAATTCATGTATGAAGAGGCGTACGTAGCGACGGGCGGTTAACTACACCCCTCCACATAAGTTTGGGGTCCCTTTTCGGCAGTCTCAAGACTTCAGAAGTCTAGGGTACCTGAACGTAGTTGGCCATGGGTATATGAGATGAAACCTGGAATCTCAGAGGGTTTTATAAGACCTGCATGACGAGTGGCTCATACCGAAGCTTGAAGACCTTTGACTAGGGTGTCACGTACGATGCACTTGGTGCGTGGATGGGCGTCGCCTGCAACTGCACACAAACCAGGGTCGGTATCACGCACACGCCGACGCGCGTGAATAGACAACTAATGGCGGGATGACGATGAACGCGTGAGGAAACACATCGGCGAGGGGCTCGCTCGGGTGCATTTGGTTGGGGTGCAGCCGTGTGGGTGGCGGCTAGTACATGCCGCGTTGCGATACAAACATGACATCAATGTTGGCCACGCTCAGCAACACCCCCTTGGCTTTAAAGCGCTATAACTTCTTAGAGTTTGCTCAGAACACCTTTTTTAAAATACCACGCAACTCCTCGTTGAAATCTGCGTCGAAACCACTCTTCCAAAATCAAAAAACGATTTTTGGGGCCCCGGAAAAAATCCCCAAAGATTATCATCCAAGTTGCCCCTCACTGCCTCATGTGCCCAGCCATGTCGGGCGCATGGCTTTGCGCCAAATGCGTGTCTAAGCCCCATACTTGGTTGCGCGAGAGCGTTATGTGTGTGGATGACCACGGACCACCAACACTTGGCATGTGCCGCCTCCTAGCGATATACACATCTACCGGCCAAAATGCCATTTTCCACAAAAATTTTAAAGGAATTTCATATTGATTAAGGTCCACGCCCCTACCGCGCCACCCTGCCCACGAAACGGTGCAACTGGCATTCCACCACGCGCCCTCATAGTATAGCATTGCCCTACGCCAAGGGGGCTATTGAGCGCCTCTCCTACGCACGTGCGTTTGCCATAGAAACAACAACATTTTCACCCCAACACTGCTCGCCACATTGGCCAACTTGTCGTTGGGGTGTCACGTCGTGCCTATAGCGACATGCTTTCAGCGGCCTACACGCACGGTGTGTGCAACTTATGCCAAGGGCCGTATTCACCAAGTTTGGTGCGACGAGTGCCGCTATTTCCATATATAGGTTTGGACGGTTGGCGCAACCCACAATTTTCTAGCGCCAACGCCTCATGCACCGATTTCGCGTTTTTTCAAGGGCGCCCACAAATGGTCGTGTTGTCGCGCGGGTGGGTATAAAGCGCACAATAGGCGTTCGCCCGAGCTATTCCCACTGTAGTTAGCATATATGCACATGCAGCCGGCGTTATCCTCGCCCATGCGTGCGCTTTGCGATCGAAAATGCAGAACCCGGAGTGACTTATTTGGAAGGGTGTAGTAACCTGTTCCGCTCCTGAAAGCTAGAGAACGCGGCGTTATCATAAGAACGGAGGAAACCCCAAGCATAATACGGTTTGCAATCTAGTTTAGATCAGTACAAGTACCAGTACACTGTAAGGAATACTTTTTTTTCGCCCCAGGACACGACTGGCACCAGTGAAACCCTGGTACCAGGAATACCTGTTACTGGCCTTTTTTAAACCTAGGGTTTGTTTGCCCGACCTTTGCTGCGCAAGAGGTCAAGGGCTGGGGCGGCTTTGGCCGATGTCCCGAGGCGAGCTTACTATATTGGCCCTTTTGTAATTCACACCAGTACTTTACATGTACCATAGGAAGTGATTATGTTCTAAACTAGTTTATGTGGTTTCTCTACCTGTACGAGATAGCCCTGGCGCGGCGCCCGTAGCGCGTGTGTGCGCGCGCACGATTGCGGGGGCCGGTCAGAGCCACCACCTGCCTTCACGGCGGACCGACCGGTCACTCTCCTTTGCTGTGGCACGCTCCATCGAGCGCACCACAGCAAAGTCGCGGCAATTTTGCCGCGAAGGGTGCCGGTCTTCCGCCATCGTACCATGTACGGTGATGAGCGACGCCTTTCGGCCCCCCCCCTGGGAAAAACCCGTTAGGGTTTGTGTGGTTAATGTGCGCGCGCCGCTTGCGACGTGCTAACTACTACCCGCGAACGAGCTGTTGATTACTCGCCCAACGCGAGGAGAGGACCAAGCTGCAGCGCTTCCCCATTCAGTGGAACAAGGTCCAAGACCTTCGACCAGTGTCGACCAACAGTAACCCCTGGCTGCCCCGTCCCTTGAGGGCATGGCTCGATCCGTACTGGTTCCTACTCGGCGTAGGTGTCGCGATGCGCTCCGATTGGGGCGTATGCCGACGCACGCCCGCCGTCTAGTACAGATTCGAGTACAAAGTGACAGTACACTGCCAGTGGCCAAGCCAGCGCCCAGTGGCACATGGCTACTCCCACGCCGCGGCACTCCTACTGTGCCGCGCACCGTGGACCCTGACGCCGACGCGGAGAGGGCCAGCAGAGCGACAGGGCGCTCTGCTCGCCCCCCTAGCGACATCCATCGCGCCAATTCCTGTACTCCCGACTCCCCCTTTATGAGACATCGCGTCCGTCGTAATCTCGGCAACTGGCAAGCCGCTGGCGCAAATCACAGTGTTCTCAACTGGATATCCCGAGGTGTACGCGTTCCTTTCTTGGACGGGCTTGCCCCACCTTCTTTTCATCAGGGGGTGTCAATGGGGGATGCTACTCCTGCTCAACTGGAGTTTATGGACGGTGAATTGGCTCGCTTCCGGGCCGTTGGGGCCTGGGAGCGAGGCTACTGCGCAAAATGGGTGTCCCGGCTGTTCCTGGTTCCTAAGCCTGGAACAAACAAATGGAGGCTCATCATTGACCTTCGCCCCTTGAACCGCTATTGTGAGACGCGCGATCTTTCGTTTGAGACGCTTTCGCATTTACGCAACCTGGCGCGCCCTGGGGACTACATGTTGCAGATGGACCTGCAGGACGGGTTTTACGCGGTTGGAATCGCCCCTGAGGACAGTGATTTTTTCACTGTCGATTACCGCGGCACTCTGTACCGACTTGCTGGCCTTCCCATGGGCTGGTCTCTGTCCCCCTATTACTTCTGCCAATTCACCAACGTCCTCATTAGGGCATTGCGTCGTAACCCGGCTGAAGCAGACGGCACACCTATTCCCCGGCGACGATTTGGCCTGCGCATGTTGCCCTACATGGACGATTTCATGTTTCTAGCTCGGACTCAGGCTGAGGCCATTTGGCAACGTGACTACATCGAACGCCACCTCTCGGGCTTTGGTCTGCTGCGCAACCCCAAGGGCGTGTGGGAGCCCACCCAGAAGCTCGTGCACATGGGGTTAGAAATTGACACATCGGGGTCACCTACTCTTCGTGCGCCCGCTGAGAAACTCGCCAGCATTGCTCGCGCGGCCAAACGCCTAATCCAACGAGCAAAACGCGATCGTCGGTGGTTGCCAGCTCGCGAGTTGGCCGCTCTCGCGGGCAAATGCCAGTTTCTCTACTTGGCCATTGCCCCTGCCCGTTTCTACCTTCGTGAGCTGCATGATGTGCTCAAGACGCGCGACTCTTGGTCCGGCCGCGTCAAGCTTACCCGCCAGCTCGAACGCGATCTGCAATGGTGGGTGGGTGTGCCCACCCAACACAACGGCCGTCCCATTAACCGCCCCGTCGAAACCGGATACCTACACGTCGACAGTTCGTCGTACGGCTGGGGTGCCGTTTTGAACGAGCACCATGAAGCTCGGGGTTTTTGGTACGACGATGACCGCAATGCGCACATTACCCTGAAATAGCTCAAAGCCGTCCGCTTGGCTATTGAGTCCTTCCTCCCCATGCTCCAAAACCGCCACATCCGCTTGCACGAGGATAACCAAGCAGTTGTCGGCGTCCTCACTAACCTCACCTCTCGCTCTCCACGCCTCATGGCTGAGCTACGCAAAACGTGGTACCTCATGGACACGCACGGCATCACCCTTTCCGTGCGCTACATCCGTTCTGCGGCGAATATCTGGGCTGACCGCCTTAGTCGCGAAGTTGATTGCGACGACTGGCAGTTCAACCCTCGTCGATTCGCCTCGCTCACTGCTAAATGGGGCGCCTGCACCATCGACCGCTTCGCGACTTCTGAAAACGCCCTCCTGCCCCGCTACAACGCCCGCTGGCGTGACCCGCGGTGCGAGGCCGTCGACGCCCTGCTGCGCCTCTCCGACGCTGCATGGCGTTGCGAACGTAACTGGTGTAACCCTCCGTGGAACCTCATCGGCGATCTGGTCTCCAAACTTGAGTCCAGCGGTGCCCCAGCCATCGTCATTGTTCCCTACTGGCCTGACAAAGCTTGGTACCAGCTCCTCTCGGAGATGTGCTCCGACATGCGCTCTTGGAAGCCGCGCCACGACCTCTTCATTCCTGGCCGTACCGGCGACCGCCTTCCTGTGGGCGCACCCCGCTGGCTTGTCGTCGCCTTCAACATTCCCGCCCGTGACCCCCGCCCGTGGCCTGCTGCGCCCGGCATTTTCTAGTCGGCAAACCAGACGATCCTTGTGAAATGTTCTAAACTAGTTTATGTGGTTTCTCTACCTGTATGAGATAGCCCTGGCGCGGCGCCCGTAGCGCGTGTGTGCGCGCGCACGATTGCGGGGGCCGGTCAGAGCCACCACCTGCCTTCACGGCGGACCGACCGGTCACTCTCCTTTGCTGTGGCACGCTCCATCGAGCGCACCACAGCCCGCCCAACCCTCCCTGGCTGTGGGATTGTATGCCTGCAAATTCCTGAATATCACAACCTGTAACCAGACCTGGCATTCTTCGGCAAACAACACGATACTTGTGAAATTACATGTGCTAGCTGCAAAATTTAAGAAATCCATGCAGAAATCCAGAAGAAAATCACACCAGAACCCTGTAAGTTCACACCACCTCCATGCTTCCTCGTAATCATTGTCGCGGACACTTGCTGGATGATCGCGGCCGCCCTCTCCTGTCGCGGCAGATTATTTTAAAATCTGATGGGATACTCGCGTCGGTGCAGGGCCCGATAACTATGCGAGCAGAACACGGATCACGGTGGGCCAAACATGCATCAGCAGAGTACCCGTACAGTAAACAGTAAGGTAGTAGGTACTGTAGTAGGTAGTAGGGTCGCCCCGCCGGCGTGCGGCGCAGCCGTACCAGTACTTATTTCGCTTTCAGCTCTGCATCCGCGTCACGCGACAAAGCGCGACGACGGACGCGCAAGAAAGGCCAGAAGCATCTGGACCACCTCCGAGACTACGCGCAACCCCGTCACCCCTCCCTGCCACAGTCACCGCAGTCAGTTGCCGAAACTCCCCAGCTTCCACTTGCTTCGGTCGCCCTTCCTTTATATCAACAAGTTTACTGTTATGACTGACGTCGCCACCCTTGAGCCGACCAACTTGGCAGGAGGATACGGTACGCGCCTGCCCTCCTCCCCCCTCCGCCCCCCACCAATACAGTCCCCAAAGTACTAAAGGCACAGCCGCCCCTAGTGCTGCCCTAACCGCCTCGGCATCGAAACCGCTGTCGCCTCCTCCACCGCCGACTCCCCCGTTCCCGAAACCTTCTTCAAGAAGAGTCCAGGTGTGCACATGGGTGCCATGATGGCTTTGAGCACTATTGGGTTATCGGTTTCTGGGTACCTCGCCTGTCTTTGAGCCTCGGAGCCTGCCTTGGACGACACGAAGCTGGAGGGCGTAGCCCCTGTATCGGGGGGCAGGGGGTCCAGTACTTTACGTCAGACGCACCGCTGCACACAGCTGCCCCCCGCCCCCCCCCCCCCCCCCCCCCCCCCCCCCGTGGCTTTAATCTCCAAACCACACCCCGCGCCCCCTCCGCACGGCGTCGCAACTGTTATGTTATGAGCGCGACCTTTTGCCCGCTGCTCAACACGCGTCGGCCGGCTTTTCTGCGTGCCGCGTTCCTCGTGCATCAGGGCGTCAAGTACTGCACTCCGCTGTAGATCCTTTCGTTCTCCTTCGTCCTCCCTCTTTTGGATGCAAACGTGCTGAAGGCAGCACGCCGTCGCGGACCCGCAGCAGGGGCGGGTAGATCTTCGCCCAATCGCCCACCTGGAGCTCGACTGTTAGCTGACCCCTTCCTGTGCCTTCCCGTCCCTGCAGATCCTTTTGCTGACATCGACGCTGACGCTGCCAAGGCGGCCAAGAGCAAAAACAGCGAGGAGGAGAACTACGTCCACATCCGCGTGCAGCAGCGCAACGGCCGCAAGAGCCTGACCACCATCCAGGGCCTGCAGAAGGGTTTCGACTACAAGAAGGTGCTGAAGGCCTTCAAGAAGGAGTTCTGCTGCAACGGCACCGTTGTGGATGACGAGGAGCTAGGCCAGGTTATCCAGCTCCAGGGCGACCAGCGCAAGAATGTTTCTGTCTTTTTGACTGAGAACAAGATTGCCAAGAAGGACAAAATCAAGATCCACGGATTCTAGGGGGGTGGCGTGGGGTGGGGAGGGGGTGGTGAATGCGCGCTCCCGGGTGAGTCGGTCCTGATCTGCACTGCGTCTGTAGAGCGCGTCGGCTGACGGCTGCCTGTCAGGCACCGCTGCCGGGGATGCTGGCGTCCAGCACCGTGATAGATGCCAGCACAAAGAGGCAGCGGCATGGCGGCGCTCCTCAGATGTAAGCAGAACATACACTGTGCAATGCGGTGTCTGTCGTCCAAGGGGAGCAATTTCTCCCTGCGTGCCCTTTCAGGTTCTTTCAAACCCTTTGTCTGTAGCCATGAATGCTCAACGTGCCTTGCTGTCGCATGCGGCCGGAGCGATGCTGTAAGATATATGCAGCAATACAGTGTTTTAGTCTTGTCTGCGTTGACGCTGTGGTCTGCCTCATTCACGGACTTTTGACTATCGTGCAAGTGTGGGACAAGTAGGCAGTAACTTCGCGAGCCGTGGCGTTTCTCAAGTATGCTGTGGGGCCTTGGATGGCTGTGCAAGGCAGCCGCTGTGCAGGGTTGTGGGGAAACCCAACACGGGATGCCACTACCCTATCTGTCTTGCCCGAGTATACCCACAGCGCCCCTCACGCTTGGCGGCTACTCCGACCAGTGCACTGTAGTCTGATTTTAGTACGACACCTGGTCTGGCATTGTGTGCTCTGACCCACTTGGGAGGTGGTGCGGCGTTTCATATCGATCAAAATCATCACGGTGGGTGCCGTCATTCCGCCACCCCACGTGTGCGTAATCATGTTACATCGGATTAGTACGGTCGCATTATTTGTACCTGCCGCGTACAGCGAGCACACTATCATATGGGGCTATGTGTGAGTGGTCGCTGATGGTATGCGAAGCAGTTGTCAATGCTCGGCCATGTAAAGCAGCCACTCTAGGACGGATCCCGAGGGTCCTCTCACGACTGATACGAGTGGGAGCTTTTCAACATGCCCCCCAGTGAGTGGTACGGGGCACTTGCCGTCAACCTTTCCTGCGGGGCTTTATTCTTCCGGCCATATTAGGGCTGCATTTGCGAGTCACTAGCTTCACATGCCGGGGCATGGTGAGCGGCGAGGAGCTGCCGGCCGCATGGCGCCAAGCTCAGTCGAAGGGCAATATGAGCTCGATTTCAGGTTCCTCCAGCTTGCTGACGGAGACCTCTTCGCGGCTGGCCAGCACACAGTGTGGGCGCGGCACATCCAGAAAGCAGCTCGTCCCGGCCCGCTCCGCGATCCAGCGATGATCGAGCGCCTCCGCTGCGCTGATGCGCGCCTCCGGGTCCCGGGCCAGCATGCGCGCCAGCAGGTCCTTTGCGTCTGCCGAGACGCCCTCCCAGTGCGGCCCCTCCAGCGTAATGGGCCCCTTCAGGATTGGCGTCAGCACCTCGTGCGCGCTGAGCCCCGCCGCGAGGCTGGACGTCTCCCAGAAGGGCAGCCGCCCCGTGAGCATCTCCGCCAGCATCATGCCCGCGCTCCAGACGTCGCTGCCGCAGCAGGCGCGCCTCAGGAAGACCTCCGGCGCCGCGTACAGCGGCGTGCCGGCGCAGGTCGCGCCCTCCGCGGGCGACTCCGCGACGTAGCGGCTGCACCCGCAGTCGATGGCCTTCAGGAGGTTGCGCGCGGGCCACAGCGAGGCGGGCGGGCCGCCCGGCGCCACCCCCGCGCTGGGCTGCCGGCAGTGGATGAAGTTGCTGGGCTTGAGGTCGCCGTGCATGATGCCGCGCGCGTGCAGGTGTGTCAGCAGGCTGAGAATGTCGTGTGCTGCGCTGGCCGCCTCTGCCTCTGATAACCGGCCTGTCGCGCTCAGCCGCTCCTGCAGCGGGTCGCCCCGGATGTGCTCCATCACAATGTACACGTGATCCGCGTCCTGCCAGGCCAGAACAAACATCAGCATTCGGAAATAAATCGCATCGCCAAATGCGAAGTAGGTGGCACAAACACCCAATGCTACCCCCAAACCGGCTCGTAGTCAGAAAGCGGTGGCATGGGGTGGGCATTTTAGCGGGCACGGCGGGTGCCCACCTGCGTGACATCCACCAGACGGACGCAGTACACGCAGCCCTTCACCTCCTGCAGCACGCGCACCTCGTTCTCCACGCCCGCGGCCAGCTGCGCGGCCGTCTGTTCCGTGTCCCCGCGCTTGCTGAGCACCTTCACGGCCAGCTCGCGCCCGGTGGCGGCATCAATGCACTCGTGCACCACGCCGTAGGAGCCGCGCCCCACCACCTCGCCCAACTGGTAGCGCCCTGAAAACCAGGGCCAGCGCCCCGCCCATACCTGCACGCAGCCAGCGCAAATTTTCATTACGATCTAACCCCCCCCCCCCCCCCCCCCCCCTTTCTGTGCCACGTTCCTCTTCCGCACAGCTCCGATACGACCAATTAAATCTCGCAGACGTCGCTACAAACTCGCGATGCCATTCGTACCCACTATCAGCCCATCTGCGGTGGCGACTCGCTCTGCCACAGGCGGGACTTTAAAGCTGGCGCGAGCCCGGGGGGGAACCTCCCAACAATGGTGGATGCAGACTGCAACTAGACAAGCCTAAACCTGTCGACCCTAACCCAATCGCTGTCGAAAATGCGACAGTGTGATATTTTCATTTTCCGCTTTTGAGCGACTGCGGCTCGCGCGACGCCGTGGGGCACCCCGGGACGAGCCCACTCTGAAGGGCTGAAAGTTACGCTAAAAGAGTAGAGGACTGTCGGTGGTTCCGACGGCATCGGTGGCGGCCATCGTGTGGCAGGCCCGTTTCAGTGTATGTCAGCTCAGCGGTTCGAAACGACGCTGACATACAAATACTGACAAGGCATCGAGTTGCCAGCGAGCCGCCCTCATAAATATCTGTCGCCGGGCTGTTTCCGGGGTCGGGGCGGCGAGTTGCTACCCTCACCTTTCCATCATCCTCTGGGGTATTCAGCTCGAAGAAGTCGACAACCGCGGCTCGGGCTGGCGCGCGGGGTTGACTGGTTGCGGAGGCGGCTTGCCCGCTCGAAGGTTGTGATGACTTTGGGACGGGGCCGCAAATATGGCCTCGTTTTCCGTAATTGGAGGCGACGGTAGGGCTTCCCGTCACCCTTCCAGAATGCACCGGCGAGGCTACCCGGCAGGCTTGCCCCGATATGAATAGAGCCATATTGTGCTAATGCGCCTGCCCCGCTCCAGCTGCGACGGTGGGCAAGCAGCCGGCTTGAGATGTTCGAGGGACCGGGTGTGGATACAGACCAGGCAGGCAGGCTGGATTCATCACGTTCCGCCCCATATCAGCTTTTGGTTTCACTCATCATGCGCTCCCGCTGCCCACGCCCCGTTTAATCCTTACTGGTGTGAATTACAAAAAGGTCAGAAACAAATCCACGGCTAAATATGGCATTATATACTGGTACGCGACGGCCGTATGAGTACTTTCGTACAATAGTACAGTCATTGTCCGCCTTTTTGTTAAATATTACATTCGTCGGCACGAGTGCAGTTACACAGACGATATAATTACGATACATATACGCACAAATTGTCAGTCGTTTTTAAATGTCATAATCATCATTGGCCACACTTCCACACAGTAGCGGCAACCGCAACCGTACCATTGACAGCCATTTTGACGGTAATAAATGGTGAGGCGGTGAGGCGATGGTTTCAAATAAACTACAGACGGTAAATGGACGGCAGAATGTAAGCTTTCCTTTTTTTCGCCCCCGAGAATGTAAGCTTACTTGCCGCGTATATGATTAAAATGATCACCAGATTTCACGCGGTATGACGCAGGCTGAGGGAGCGCGTCAGGCAGCACTTCCGACACCTGCGACGCAGTTCTACCGCGATACTTCCTGCTGCAGGGACACACGACAGGGACAAGAAGCTACTGGTACTTACCAACAACCACACTGGAGTGATCCGAGCCATCTATCCAAGCCTTGAAACCTAGACGTCAGGCGTCGAACGAGCTCGAGGCTGTCCCAGCCTCACGGTAATCACGGGGGCGGTACCTACTTATGGGCGGCTGCCTCTGCACGTGCACCGAGCCAGCCGAACCCCCGCCTGAGCTTGTGGGGAGCTGGGCGGCTGATCCGGATGGGCCGCTAGTTGGGTTCTACCACACCAAACGCTCACTGTGGATGATCAAGCGCGGCGGGGGGGCGCAGGAGCTGAGCCCGCAGACGATCCTGCAGATTCCGGAGCAGGTGAGCAAGCGCCCTTGCTGGCCTTGAGGCACTGATTGCACTTGTAATCATGATTCCTCAGCTCAGGCAAGGCGGGGACTCTGAAAGATATATCCAGATTGAACGTTGTATGCGGTGAATCGGCGATGTATGCTGCATGAAGATGGCCCAGAAATGTTGTTGTGTTGCCGCGCTTTGAAGGGGCAAACCCGGTTCTACCAGACCCAGGGCGGCGGCAAGTTCTACTGCTTTGCACAGCCGCAGAGGGAGTGGATGGTGAACAGGGGCACTGGAGAGTACCGCACCTCGGGGGCGGTGTGCTGCGGGGCCACGGTGGCGGCGCTCTCCATGACCGGCCTCCAGGACCAGGAAGGGAACCCGTGGCGGAGTGGGCCAGTGTATTCATTCGAGCTGAACGGAGCGACCCGGTTGTACCGAATACAAGACAAGGCTCTGGGGTTCTAGCTATCGTCACCGGGGATAGATGTGCATTGGTAGTCTGCAGTAGCACACAGGACTCTCGCCCACATGGGAGACACAGCAAGGGCTTGCTTTCATGTAATAATGTAACACAGTGGCATCACCCCATCGTCCACAATGTGTCCCGGCACGCACGCACTGCACACCATTGCTATGCGCTTTACAGCCGCTTTGGGCAAATCTCGCATTCGTGTATGCACTGCGCTCTTGAAGGGACGTGCCGGATGCTGGCTGTGATGTGGCCACACCAGACAGCTGCTGGGTGTTATCCACGAATGTAACGATAGTCTATTGGTGGCATCGCGCTGTGCACCACTCTTCTGAACGAAGAGCTTCCAGCAGATGTCTAAATCACAATTCATATTATGCTGCGGCACAATAAGCTGTGCGGGCCATACCATACTAATATTCAATACATTAATATAAGCATATCAATAAATATTGCATTACTGCTTGCACCTTGTAATATGTTATGATATTACAAATCGCAACAGCAGCAGGAGAAACGATTGCCACGTTTACTTAATATGTTATAAGGGTAATTACACACATTCATTGCGTACAATGATTGTTCAAAAAGTGTGGCACGTGATTGTTGCTGCCCCATGTATGATGATGATGGGTGCATGAGCTAGTAGAAGTAATGTGCACCGAGATTTAATATTGGCAATAAGGAAAGACAACCAGAGTTGCCCACCATTCACAAGACAATGATTGCACGAGATCGGTTGCCAGACAGAAAGTGATTCACTCCAGAGCCTTCGGAATGCAAACAACAATAACCGGAGTAATTAGGCAGGAAACAGCCACCACGGAAATCTAAAACGTCAGCATGCAGCCGCTTCCCGTGCACACACGGACACACATACATAGTAGCTGCGTTAAATGTCGTCTTGCAAGGTGGCATGGTCACGCCTGCTGTGTCAACCCTCATGCGCCCCCATCCGCTCAGCCTGCACATTTGTACGGGCAACCGGAAAGGGGGGGGGGGGGGGGGGGGCACGGACCCTTGTGGGCAGCCAGCATCGTTACATCCCACTGCTGGACTCGCCATATGCAACTGCCCGGCCATGCGGCCGCACACAGCCGTACTCAGTTGTGCGCCTTGCCGATCTCCGCCTCAGAGCGCACGTTCCACAGGTTCATCCACTTGTACGCCAGCTGCAGCCCGGCGAGCTCGAGTGCCATGTGCATGATGGAGGTCACCCGTATCTTGGACCCTGCGGGCGTGCAGGTGGCACGGGGCTCAGGTAAGGGACTGTGCATTGAGTGCAGATGTCTATTGATCTATATGGCCCAGGTACTCTGGGTCCAGCAGGAACACTTGGCCACAAGATCATGTACCGCGGCTTTTTAAGAATGCAATCCGATGAGGCCACTGTCGGCAAACGATGACGGCGGATGAACCTGGGATCTCTGTCCAGTTGACGCCCACCTCCTCGATGGGCACCGACAGCGCCTGCGCCAGCAACGTGAGCTCTACGTCGAAGCACCAGCGCTGCAGCCGCTGGTTCGGCACCAGCACCTGGGCGGCGCGGCGGGTGAAGAGCTGCAACAGGTGGAGACGGATGAACAGTCAGTCGCACAGGCAGGGACCATGGAGACATGCTGCGCCCGGGGGGCGACCAAGGGAAGCGGGTGGCGAGGTCGGCGCGTCACCTTGAAGCCGCACTGGGTGTCCTTCGGCGATAGCGGCCCAGCCACGAGGAGCACGAGCACGTGGAAGCCGTGCATCAAGATGTTGCGATACCAGGCGCGCTTGGCGCAGGCCTGCATCGTGCCAACACACAAGGTCAGCGCTAGCCGCCAGCGGACCACGACCACAGCGGAGTCGCCTTTATCGTATAAGGCACCTCAGCAACGGCCAAGGAGCGCAACCCTGTGAACAAGTCAGCGTGACGGCGCGAGGGATGAGGGGGGAATGAGTGGTGTGAGCGCCGCCCTCAAGCTGTGGCCTGTCCATATAGAGCCCCCCCCCCCCCCCCCCCCCCCAACACACCCCACAAACTTCCCCAAACTTCCGTTCCTCACCAACCTGCTCCTCCCCGTCGTTCCCAAGCGCAATGAGAAACAGGCACGCCAACCGCAATGCAACACATGCCGGAATACATGCATGCTCATCATGCGGACGGGGGGACACTGACACCCCCCACCCCCACAGCACAGCATGGCCTGTAATGCCACGCTTCTCGCTCTAGGGGTGCGTGATGGTGCGGCATGGCATCCATACCTTTGGGGGAGGCGGTGAATGCACAGCCCAGTGGGGCTTTGGGCTGGACGTAAGGTGGCTGTGCAGATGAAAGGTAATGCCTGGTGGCGCCTACCCATCTGGATCACTGCCCCCCCCCCCCCCCCCCCCCCCGGCTGCAACCAGATACATACTGCTCCCCTTCTCCCGCACATGCCCAGATGGCGGGGTCGGGAGGCCCGGATGCGCACCTTGCCCTGCAGATGGTGGCGGCTGCCGTACACCATGCCCAGCGGCGCGCCCGCGCCCGAGCCCGCTTTGCCGGCCGGCGGCGCCATGCTCGTCAGCTTCTCCTCCAGCTTGTCCAGGTCGGACACCTTCGTGGCGCCGTCCGCATCCATCATCAGGATGCGCTGCCCGCGCGCCGACAGCATCCCCTCCTTGACGGCGCACCCCTGCGGCAAGCCACAGCCGCGAGGCCGCGCTGGCTCAGCTGCTGCTCCCGTGCAAGCAGGCCTCATCCGGCTGCTGCATCGCCGGGGCAAGCCAGGGGAGCAGGCTTGGGGGAGATGGCGGGGGGGGGGGGGGGGGGGCGGGGCGGCCCCACCTTGCCGCGGTTGGCCGGCAGCCGCAGCAGCCGGATGGTGTCCAGCCCGTGCTTGCGGATGTAGCCAAACACCACCTTTGCGGTGCCATCCGTTGAGCCGTCGTCCACCACTACCACCTACCCAGGGCATCCGGCACACTCCGCGTGTTCAGCTGCAGGAGGAGAGGTGTACTTGCAGAGAACCGACACAGGCACGTGCCGCGTGGTAGGAAGGAACTGCGAATACATAACCCGCCCTACCTGCCAGAGGCCAGATGCAGGCAAAACTGCAGCAGAAGCTTAGCCAAAGTTCCTATGATAGCTTGCATGCGGCCCATATTTGATGGTTATGGTACGTACGAGCCTCTACAGGTGCGTTGGCACCCAGATACAAATACAGCTACAAATAGATACATCTTCATCTGGTGAGCATATTGTAGGCAAAGTGGGCGGGCATTGATGCGCCGGGTCGGACCTCAAAGGTGAAGTAGGGCCCCTGCAGACGCCGGCGAGCCTCCAAGTACCTGCACGGGTGTCCACGGCGCCGCCCAAGTCGGTGGGTGGTCCAGGTATTGGGGGTGTATTGGCGAGTAAAAGGGGAGGGGGTGAGGGGGCTGGGCAGGGCCCGCACGCAAGCGTCTCCTCCATCGCAGCCGGCAGCCGGTCCTCCTCGTTGAAGGCGGGGATCACGATGCTAAGGCTCTTGCAGGGCTCGGAGAAGACGGACGGGCAGATGACCTGCATGCGTGCAGTGGCGCGGTGTCATGCGGCCCGGCGCTCACTGCATCGGCCGTCTGCTGCTCAGTGGAATGAGGGAGGAGGGGGGGGGGGGGGGGCTGCGCGTAGGGTCCGCACCGGCTTGAGGCTGCTGGGGTCCTCCATCGTCTGCACAATCTTGCTGGTGCTCTCGGCATTGAGGCGGGAGAACCAGCCCGTGACCTGCCTGACCAGGTACAGCGTCGCCAGCACCTAGGGGGCGACCAGGCGGGCGGAGCCTCAGTGGACGGGCGCGGCCAGGTAGCGCGACGGGCCAAGGACAGTACTGGTGAGGGGAGGGCAGCGCAAGATGGCGAAGATGTTGCCGATGGGCAATATTAGGATGAGAGCATGGCAGCAATGCGAAACAGTCTGGGGGAGCTGCCAGGACGCACCGTGGCCATGCCAGCAGCAGGCAGCATTGTGCCGGACACGCTCATACCAGCCAGGCCCTGCAGCAGGAGACCGGGCGGGGGAGGTGACGGCGGGGGCGTGTCGGGCGCGTGTGATGTGTCCGATGTCAGCTGCTGCGTCGCCCCGGTCCAGGCAGGGGGCAGGGTCTGGATGCGCGGGGCGTGCTTCAGGCAGCTGGATGTTACGCAGACCGCTGCTGTCGCTGCGGCAGCTCGTAAGAGAACCCGGGCTGGCGCTGCGCTGGTCGGCAAGGGCGGCAGGTGTTAGGGCGACGGCCAGCCTGCGCAGGGCTCGCAAGCTACCAGCAGGAGGGCTGGGGGCGGCGTCTGGCGGGAGGCTGGAACATGCGACTGGAGTAGCTCAGAGGATCAGGCAGTGCGCTCGGAGGTGCGGGGTTGCCGCGCGCTTGGGGGCTGGCTGGAAGGATATGGTGAGGGGAGGGAGAGGGGTGTACCTCGCCGGGGGTTGCTTGGGACTCGGTTCGTGAGCACGCCCGAGAGAGAGCGGAACATCCGCGGGGCGTCCACCAATATTCGCGCCGCGATCGCAGAATCCGCGCGGTTGGTATATGGTTGAGTTGCTTGTTGCTGTACTAGTGGCGGCGGCGGTGATGTTCTGCCAGATCAAACACGCCGTCTGCTTGATGGCGAGAAAGTATGAACTACTCGTAGCATGAGACGTCAGATCCCGCGCTGCGCTGATCGGTTTGGTTTATACGGGGAGAGCAGCGCCCAGGGAATGGACGGAAAGTACCGGTACTGAGGAAGGAAAATAACTTAAAAATGGTACGCGTCCGGCGTCCGTCGCGTCGGGAGTCCGCGGCTACTCAAGCCTCGAGTTGAGCCTCGGGTTGTGATTCCGCTACGCGCCGCCTGAATTCCGTCGTCAGCCCCGTCTGCGGCGCTCCATCCATTCGCCGCGCATACAGGCGTCAGCTACCGGTACCCGGACGCCGGGGCGGGCGGTCTCCTACTCTCATCCGGGTACTGGTAAGGATTACCTGCAGGTAATCCTTACATGTATTTTACCTTACATGTATTTTCTTACCTTACATGTATTTTGAGCGGTATCGGTATAGTTTTATTGTTTTTTGGTTGGCCCGGCCGGGGACAGAACAATGGACAGGACTGGCAACATTATTGAAAGTTGCCGCCTTGCTTTCGGGCGGTCGGTAGTTAATCTTTCGAGGATGTGGCGAACGAACGTCGGTAGTTAATTGTCGCGGCATGCGAATAGGCTCGACCACCCTTCACTGCATCACCACCCGTCTGCAATAATCCGGATGTTTCAGGGACGTCGTCCGCATTTCTATTTTTGACCGCCTTTTTCCTCTCAGGCATTTTTATTTTATTCCGGAAGATGCTTAGTCGCTACTTAATAGGTTAATTCCACTATTGCACAATTGTGGAACTTTAATTCCACTATTTCACAACTTAATTCCACAATTGTGTAGGTTAATTCCACTACCCCTATAAAGAGCTCTGCTCTCCCGTACGCACTTGGCACGATCCTGCTAATCTTGCGGTCACTAAGGATTACCTGTATTGACATTTAACTGGCCGGCGGGGTCGCTACCCGCGCCTCGTGTTATACCCTACATCGGTCTATCTAGCAGTTGGCTGCTGCTGTGCGACCTATAAGTTGCCAACGGTTGGGCCAACCAGTGCCCTAAAAAGATGTAAAGCGGATAATGACCTGCCGCCGCGTCACTGTGTGCAAATGTGTCCCGTGCACCAATGTTTTGCGTTCGTGCAGAACCAGTGAGCGCGCCGGCTATCAGGTGCTTGTGGGGGGCGCCAAGGCCAACTGTGCTGAGAAGATGCGAGAACTTGATAGTCAGGCAGCTTTGATGCGCAGCATGGCAAAGCAGCGCGGTGAGAGCAGCAACACAAAGCAGTGGCATACATTGAACAGCTTAGCACCAACATAGCACTATTTGGAGGGGTGGATGGCGCCACCGTAGTATGGTTGGGTTGCCATGTTGCTGACTGTAATATGGTGATGGTTCCAAACAGCGCCCCCCCCCCCCTCTCGATTTTATGCTTGCATATGGCAGGGAATACGCTTCTGCACACAGCATTGAAACTGTCGGAGGGGATTGTCGAAGCGATGGCTGAGTGGCACTGTCACTGATGGGGGGAGAGTCGGCGAGAGTCGGCGTGCACGCGTCGAATCACGTCGAGTGCCAGCAAGCAAGGTGCGAGCTGGAAAGGCAAAGGGCTGCTATGAGCCGTGGGCGATGGACGATAGGTAGTCGCTGTCGCCGTGGTGATGGCTGAGTGGCACTGTCACGAGAGAGAAAGGGTGAGTCGGAATATTTCTGGAAAAGCAGTTGACTGAATTACAAGGAGCCGAGGCTGGCAATTTATACCAGCCGACTAGGTGTCACTTAGAACGGACACCTCTCCGTCTAAGAAGGCCAACTGGCAAAGATGCCTAGGTGCCATGCTTTGGTGCCGTACTGCTGCCATAAGGTCCAAATTAGGCACAGGTACGGCAGCCAGAAAATGCGGATTTCACAGAGAGAAAAAGCGGATTCAGGGTACCGGGGTACCCTGGGTCCAACACCCCTCCTCATCCTGTGGAATCCCGCGGGCGCAAGACTGATGGCGGCAGAGGCGCAACACGGGGCTCCTCGGATGACCCCATCAGGAAAGCGCGGAAACGAAGAAAGGTAGTCAGCGGCAGCGCTTTAGTGAAGAAATCGGCGAGTTGGTCTGCGGTAGGCGTGTAGTGCATGTCGATGACGCCGTCTTGGCAGAGTTGGGCTGCATACTGAAACTTGAGGTCAATGTGGCGTTGCGCGCTTGTAATCATACCATGTTTCACCTGAACGATGCATGCTTGATTGTCCTCGCATACCCGCACTGGGTCAGTGGTGGGGTGGTGGAGCTGGCGCAGAAGAACGCGAATAAATGCCAGACATTTGCATGCCATGCAGAGCGCCACGAACTCCGCCTCGGCAGTAGACAGGGCCACACTCTTCTGAACTTGCGCGCGGTAGGCGACTGGGGTGCCATGCACCAGGGCAAGATAGCCGGTAGTGGAGCGGCGTTTGGGCACGAAGGTTGCCCAGTCAGCGTCCACAAAAAAGAGGAAGTCAGGTGCCTCGTTGTCCAGTTGCTTCCGGAAAATGAGGCCATGGTTGGGGGTGCCCTTGAGGTAGCGCAGCACTGATACGGCGATCTGCCAGTGACGCTCGGTGGGGGACGCCATGTAGGCGCACAGGCGGCCGACCACGAACGCAATGTCCGGGCGTGATGCCACAGCCAGCCAGATAAGGCTACCAACAAGATTGGGATAGGGAAAGAGTTTGGTGTCGAGGGGCGTGCCTGTAGGGTCATGAAAATCGGTATCCGGTGTGCAGGGTAGGCGGCGAGGCGCGCACGCCGCCATGTTGAAGGTAGTCAAGATGTCGTTGATGTACTTCTCCTGATGGAGGTGGAGCACGCCTCCCGGCTTGCGATCAATGGCCATGCCAAGAAGCCAGGTGCATAGGCCGTCAGTAGTTGCATCAAACGTAGAGAAGAGAGAAGTCTGAAAACGCTCCCGGATGTCGGACGACGGGGAGGCAGCCAGCATGATGTCATCGACGTAGACGCATAGGATGGCCAGCAGCGATTTATCGACTGCGAGCAGCGTCCATACGCCTGGATCGCACTCGGAGCTGACGAAGCCGAAGTCACGGAGAAAAGAAGAAAAGCGCAGAAACCACGCCTTGGGTGCCTGCGGCAGGCCATAGAGTGCCTTAACGAGTTTCCAAGCCTGATCCTTGCGGCCGTAGCCGGGGGGGGGGTAGACGTAGACATCTTCATCGAGGTTAGCGTTGAGGAAAGCACAGGTGACGTCGAACTGGTACAGCTCCCAGTCAAGTTGAACTGCGAGAGCAATAGTGGTGCGCAAGGCGATGAAGCTGACGACTGGGGCATAGGTCTTAGTGTCATCATAGTTCTCGCCGGCAGTAAGTTGATCGCCGCGGACAACCACTCTGGCCTTGCGCTTGATGAGGTTGCCATCCTTGTCTTGTTTCTCCGCAAAGGCCCACGCCGTCTGTATGATGATTGCTGATGGGTTGTCGCGGCGAAGGTCAGGAATGCTGATCCAAACAAAGGTCTCCATCTTGGTGATAGAGGCGATCTCTCGGTCCATGGACTGTTTCCAGTCATCGGGGTGATTGCTGGAGATGGCCTCCTTGTAGTTGCGCGGCGCCTTGGACACGCGGACAGTGGGTGCTGGCAGGGCGAGGGCGGCCATCTGCGCCGGGTAGGGGCGCACAACCTCCGCGATGGCGGATGCTACCAGCTTGGGGTGGTAGTCGCTAAGGTCGACATAAGGAGAAGATATGTGCGCTGATCCACTGGAGTGAGGAGTTGGCAGTGCTGTGGCGTCCCCCTCCTGATGACGCGGAAGATACGTCCCTTCTGGCTGCGGAGGTGGGGGCCCCTCCTGCGCGGAGGCAAGCGCCGCTGACGGCGGCATGGGTGGCAGCATGGGAGGTGGCGCGTGGGGCCCCTCCTGCTGGTCCAAGGGTTGCGGCTCATCCATCAGGTGGTCATCGTCGGGGAGCTGGAAGACTGGCATAGAGAGTGCCGGTGTGCTGGAGAAGGGTCGTGTCACCTCATCAAAGATGACATCGCGTGTAACCGTTTCGCGCCTGGTAGCCGGGTTGTATATGCGGTAGCCGGCGGAGTCCTCATGGTGGCCAACGTAGATGCCCGGCCAGGATTTAGGTGTCATTTTTCCCTTGGCTGCCCGCATAGTCACAGGTATGTTGACCCAGGCCACACAGCCGAAAACATGCAGGTTGGCGAGGTCGGGCTTGCGACCGGTCATCAGCGTGTAAGGTATGGCATTGACGGACGAGCTCCACTGGCGGTTGCAGAGATAGACGGCGTGAAGATACGCCCAGTCCCAGAAGGTGCGGTCGAGGCCGGCGTGGAGAAGCATGGCTTGGGCACACTCACCGATAGTGCGGAAAGAGCGCTCCGCCAGGCCTGCCTGATGATGAGAGTGGGATGCGGTAAACTCCAGCGCGATGTTGAGGTCTGCACATGCTTGACGAAACGGAGAGCCGGTATAAACCGCGCTGCGATCGGCACGTATGCGTTGAACGGTGTGACCCATGCCGAGAACCGCCGCATGAAGTTGATGGACGGCGCGGACGGCCTCGTCCTTGGTGCGCATGGTGATTGCTACCTTTACTCCAGTGTAGGAATCCACCGCGCCGAAAACATGCTGCGCGCCAGTGACCGACGGACAAGGTCCCTTCCAGTCGTCGATGACCACGAGCATGTATGGTGCCTCCGCGCGTGGGGAGGGCTGACGGTTGACTGACTGCTGGTGGGATTTGGCCTGAATGCACGCCGGGCATATGGCCTCCGGGGCAGATCCGAGTTTCGGGATGCCGATGGCATGTTGTTGGGTGAGCTCCATGTGGCGCGCGCAGCGATGACCAAGTCGAAGATGCCACAGGGAGTAGGAGGCCGTTGGAGATGGCAGTGCCATGACCCCATGAGACGGATCCCGGATGGGAAGGAGCTTGATGCCGTACAGGCCTGTGGTGCCGGGGTAGGGCTGAAGGTGGATGACTGCGCCATCTGGGGTGATCATGCTGTTGAGGAGGCGGCTGAAGTAGAAAGAGTAGCCCTGCTTGCTGAGTTGATGGGTGCTGAGGAGGCGGCTGATGTTGGTGAGACCGACACTGGAGGTGATGTCAGGAGTATGGTAACAGTCTCGTGCCACAATGGTATGTGGCCTGCCTGTGATGTCTAGTGTTGGCGCCAGCGTGGTGCCGATGCCGACTGCCGGTTGCCCGAAACCGCCCACCAGAAATTGCTCTGCCGCAGGAATGTCCATGTAGTAGATGTAGTCGGTGCGGTGGGCATTGACGTGAGAGGATGCTCCCGAGTCGATGAGTACCCATGCTTCGCCATCGCTGGTGATGAGGGTGCCGTATGACGTGTGGCAGACAGTGATGACGGCTGGGGAAGGGGCGGCGCCCGAGACAGCCTTGATGTAGTTGCGCATGACGTTGAGATCGATGACCCCGCCGAGAAGTTTGCGCAGTGTCGCCTCAGAAAGGTGAGATGTGGGCAGATCATCCAAGGTGAAGCCCATGGCGCGAGCGCGTAGAGCTGCAGGGGGCTCGCACCATCTGCCGTTGTCTGCCCAGGACCAGGGGCCATCATGTTCGTAGACCATGCCAGCGCCCGGCTGACCGTTGGTTTGCATGCGAAAAGCGTATGAGCCGGGGCGGGCGACGAACTTCGGAAAGTAGTCAGTTGTCACCACAGGAGTAAAGTGGGGGAATTCGGATATACAGAGGTCCCACGCGCAGGGGCCGGGGTCGGTGAGCTCGATGGCGTTGATGTTGTTGATGTAGTCCTGAACGTCGGTTTGCGAAGCGATATTGGTCCACAGGAGGGTGTCGCGGTGAGCCGCCGAGCCGCAGGCGGTCGCACGCATGATGTTGCCGGTGCCAAGTGAGGAGAGTATCTCAGGGAAGTCCAGCGCGCCTGGAACATTCTCCACAATGTAGCGCACCGGTGTGGGCTGTGTAGTCAGGTAGAAACGGATGAAACTGATGACGGAAGCAAAGGCCCGAGAGCGATGGTCCTGCCAGCCAAGGCGTGAGCCAGCGCGCGACCATGGTTGACACGGTGGGCCTGACACGATGAGAGTGACCGGACGCAGGGTCTCCAGCTCCGCGATAGTGATGTTGTTGACGTCCATGGGGGTCCTGGCATGACAGTCCTGAAATGCTGAAGGGGGCAGACGGTCCGGGTACTTGTCGCTGATGACATGTAGGCGATGCGTCCACATAGTACGAGCCTCGGGCGACGGGTCGGCGCCGGTGATCTTGTGGATGGTGAAGCCGTATTCTACCAGAGCCTCTACTTCAGATGCTGATGGGCCATGGCAGGGCGAAAAGAGATGGTCGATGACCAGAGAGGTTGGCAGCGGGAGGATCGGCGCAGCGGTGAGGAGCGGTAGTGTTGGTGGCGGGTCGCCACGCAGGGCGCCTTGCTCCGCATGAAGAATGTGGGATGCCAACGCCGCCGAGGCGGGAAATGTGGGTGAAGTGAGGCATAGGGGTTGGGCTGGGGTGGGGACGGGGTGGGGACGTTGCCAATTGATGTCGAATAGGTGGATGGGGGGGTCGAGGGAGTAGGGATGGGAGTAAACGTTCCAGCGGGGGGGGGTGTTGGGGGCATCGAAGATCGGGAAGGCGTCGGGGTGAGGGCGGGAGCGGTGAACATGCCATGAGTGTGAGAACGGGGACTCGAAGTCGGCATAAGAGTCGGAGTAGGGGACGTGCCAGGGGTCATGTAAGTCATCCTCCGCGCTGTCCTCGCCCTCCCCCTCCTGTGCTCCGGTGTCTGCCCCTCCTGGGGCGGTAGTGTTGCAGGTGAGCATGATAGGCAGGCTGCTGTGGTGTTGTGCTGATGGGGACACTCCCACGAACGGGTAGGCCTCCTGGTGTCCCGTCGGCCGCTGGGTGAAGGTGTCGCTGGCATGCTGATGACCCGGGTGCTGATGTCCAGCCGGGGAGACGAAGCCGACCGGCTGCTGATGACGCTGCATGCCGTCGTTGCTGCCCTGGTTTGTCCAACGCTGCTGCCGCTGGGGCCTGCCCTGATTGTTGCGGTTGTCGTTGTAGAAAGGCTGGCCTGGCGGCGCCTGATGGCGGTAGGTGTCGCGCGGGTGGTGGCCATAGTTGGTGTTGACGCGACGCTCCGCAGGCGCGCGCTGATGGCGGTCATAGCGAGGGTTGGTCATGGTGCTGGTCGGCGTGGTGTCATCCAGGATACGCAAGCCATTGGCATGGCGCCTGGCCACACACTGCTGCTGGGTATGGCCCGGACGGTCACACCGTCTGCAGACAACGCTGGGCCCGGTGGTGTGCTGCGGGTCCCTGGGGCTGTAGGAATTTATGAGGTTTGGCGGGCACGCGCGGACGCGCTGCTGACGCTGACGCTTGCGCGCCTCCATGTTCTGTCCGGCGCTGATGATGGTCGCCAGCTTCTCGTTGACAGTGGCCGCCGAGGTGGTGGTGTCGACGATATGATCGTAGTCTGGGTGAAGGCCTGGGATGAGGTAGTTGGCAGCCACGTACTCGAAGGTCCACTGGCCATGTGCCTTGTTCAGCAGATTCCAGAGGTTCTGGTAGCGACGAACATACACCTGAACCGGCTCATTCGGGAGCTGGCCCGCTGTGATCTCTTCCTCCAAGCGCTTACGCTCCTCCATGGCTGAGCCCTGGAGCTCAGTAAGGAGAGCCTTCCATGCGGTGTATCCACACTTCCTGGAATCCATGCTGATGCTGTTGACGATGGCCAGTGCCATGGGATAATGGGCTGTTGCGTGGCGTAGGGCGGCCAGAAGGATCATTTGCTCCTGACGGGTGCCTTTGCCCTTGGTGGTGTCCAAGTAGCCAGCGCTGCCGAGAGCGATCTTGATGGCTTGAGCGTTGTCTCGTGTAGAGATGGCGTTGTCCCAGATGGGGACGTTCTTGAGGTCGAGTGTCGGCTTCACCGCAGCTGGCTTGATATGCTGGACGACCTCGGAGTCATCGTCTGACGCCCCGTCCATGCTGAAGGCGTCGTCAGAACTGGTATCATCACGGAAGTCAGGAGGTGGTGGGGCGTGGCCAGGGTCGGTCTTGATCGCACTCTGCCGAGCCAGATTGGCCAGGGGGGTGTTCATCATGCCGGTGTTGATGCTGGTAGACATTGCGAAGGGATGGCACACTTGTGCTTGAGGATGTATAACTGTAGGGGTGGGCGGGTGGGAAGAAAAAAAAACTCGTCGCACGGCGCCGTCGACCGTCGAAAGTTGTCGAGGGTCGAGATACACGCAGGTTGAAGCCTCTGGCAGGCGTCGAGCACGGGGCAAGACGTCGAACCAAAGGAGAGGGCCCAAAAACCTGTCGGAGGGGATTGTCGAAGCGATGGCTGAGTGGCACTGTCACTGATGGGGGGAGAGTCGGCGAGAGTCGGCGTGCACGCGTCGAATCACGTCGAGTGCCAGCAAGCAAGGTGCGAGCTGGAAAGGCAAAGGGCTGCTATGAGCCGTGGGCGATGGACGATAGGTAGTCGCTGTCGCCGTGGTGATGGCTGAGTGGCACTGTCACGAGAGAGAAAGGGTGAGTCGGAATATTTCTGGAAAAGCAGTTGACTGAATTACAAGGAGCCGAGGCTGGCAATTTATACCAGCCGACTAGGTGTCACTTAGAACGGACACCTCTCCGTCTAAGAAGGCCAACTGGCAAAGATGCCTAGGTGCCATGCTTTGGTGCCGTACTGCTGCCATAAGGTCCAAATTAGGCACAGGTACGGCAGCCAGAAAATGCGGATTTCACAGAGAGAAAAAGCGGATTCAGGGTACCGGGGTACCCTGGGTCCAACAGAAACCACGAGAAAAAGTAGTGCCAGTAGTGGTAGTTATTGTGCAATTTTGGGCATGTTTAACTAAGTACTGTGAAATCAGCATAACCAAAGTAGAGGGAAGGGGCTTTGGAAACGGGGGGGGGGGGGGGGGGGGGGAGGGGAGTTAAAAACACAAAATTAAGACCCGCCTCATACCAAATCTATTACACAGCAGGCAACATAGCACAGCGCACAGTTGACATTCTGACTGCGACGTCCTGTGAGGGACAGTGTCGTTTTTTATTGGCGACGATACCCAGGAATAAACTCGCTAAGGATTACACACAAGGATTACAGCATGAAAATACACATCCTCACAACTCGGCGCACGTAGAGCGATACTCCCTCCCTCTGCTCACAGCCAGCCCTGCTCAGCCCCTCACTCCCACTACTTGTGATCAAACCCACACGCTCACACGCACACACACTCCCAGCCACACTTCCACACACTCTCCCCTCCCCACTCCCGGCGCCATATCTCCGGCCGTCGTCCACACCGCGCCGGTGTATTTCGCCGACGCGCAGGGTCGTTACGGCGGCGGTCTGCAGGGTTGGGCACCTTCGAAGCCTACAGCCGTTGACGCGACCACTGACGCGGGGGGGGGGGGGGGGGGGGGGGGGGGGGCGCTAGCCAACAGCGGCTGTAGCGGCGGCAGCAGCGGCGGCGGCGGCAGCAGCAGCAACAGCAGCAGGCCGGCGCCATGGTTGACAAGGGCGGCGGGGGGAAGCTCGCGGCGGCGTCGGGCGACGCCTCTGACACCGAGACATCCGTTTCCGGGGTCTTTATCACTGCGGACCTGAGCACGCTGACGGATACTCCCGACGCCGCCGCCGAGCGGGCGGCCCGCCTGACGCCATGCGGCGTGCTGCGATCCAAGTTTGTGATTGGGCAGACGATCTTCAACATGGCGGCCAGCTTCGCGGGCCCGCTTGCCGTGTTCTGGTTGCTCTTCAGCGCCGGCGGGCCGTATGCCTGGAACTCTGGCGAGGTGCTGGGGCCCATCCTCGCCTCGCCCTGGGCCTGCGCCATCGCCTCCCCGGCGTTCGCCCCCTTCAGGATGGGCGACGCCGTGGCCTCTGGCTGGTTCGGCTGCACGTCGCCCGAGTCCGTCCAGCGCCTCTCGTGGGTGTTCCCCTTCCTGGGGACGCACCGCTGCTGGCGGTATGGCGCCCTGCGCCACCTCATGTTGGGGACGCAGGTGGCGGTTGTCTTCATCCCGCTGGCACTGCTGATCGCCCGGTACGGCCTCGGGCCCTCGCTGGATGCGTGGGAGCAGATCTGGCTGTCCATCGTCTACATCACCCTCTTGCCACTCGTCATCATGCCGCTGGCGCTGCTCGCCTTTGCGGTGAAGCCCAACCTGGAGCGCGTGCACACCATCATGCCCGACCACCCCAACGCACTAACGAAGCTCATGAAGCGGGCTGCCTGCGCCCCTCTGTGCTGATCACGCACAGCGGGCCAGCCGCTAGTCCGTCCTGGCGCTCCTGCTTGCAGGGACGCACCTCGCCGAATAAGACCGCCGGGCAATAGGATGCCCATGGGGATTACCTGCGGACCCGTGACACCATGAAGCCGCATTGCTATTTGTTGCTATATTTTCACCATCACTTTCAGCCCCCCATCTCCTCGCTTTACCCTCTTTCCCCTCTCGCCAATCTCGAGAGAGCTAGGGGTCATGGGCGAGGATCTGCACGAGAGAGCCGCGCACACAGGCAGCTCTGCACAGCTCTTGCCGTCAACAAAGAATAAATAATGTCCACATCCAGATATCAACTCAGCATCCCCTACACCATCCGCCGGTGCAAGTGGTCGCTACAGCAGTACTTGCGGATTATGCTGCTGCTGCACGCTGCAGCAGCATGGAGCGGTCGATGAGGCAGGTGCCGGTGGAGGCTGGTGCGCACCGGCTGTAAGTGGCAACTGCGGTCCGATGCCTCGGGACTGGTGGCGCTGCCCGGCCCGGAGATGCGGCACGGAGAGACTGCACCCCTGCCGGGATGGGCCGTGGACTGTATATTGATTTACCTTTATTTCTGCATATTCCTGCTGGGCAGGCTTACAGACAGGGTACCTCAAAGTGTGGTGGCCTGCTTAGCTTAGGCAGGATGGCGCCTGGCAAGAATACAGTAATATTACACGGTGGAGTGGAGCGTCCTCTGATTCCCCCCCCCCCCCCCCCCCCCAACACCTCCATTCTTTTCCACATCACTTCGCACCCGTATTGCTTCAGAGTGTTCCTCTCATTTGGAAACGCAATACTACGGCTCTCCGCATATGCTCTAAATACGCACACTGCGACACTTCCCAAACTTTCAACATGCGGCGCTTTGCCCGCCAGCTGCCCAAAGAGCCTCTAATGAAGCCTCGCAATGAACAGTGGATGCCCGCCGCCGCGATGATACGGTGTCCAAGACCAGGCCGCCATGCTGCTGCCCCATGTAACAACACACAAAGCTCTTATAATAATGGCAGCAACCGCTATGCACTGGGCAACTTTACATGGGCCAGGGCTTGGTGGCTCGGGGATGCGGCGCAGATGGACGTAAAGCCCCGATGCTGGCGGGCTCTTCATACAGGAGCAGATGGGGGCATGGGCCTCCCTTGACTTGGAGCTGCCACGGCAGTGAATGTCCCTTTAAATGTGTTACGCTATTGGTGGGACATGGCCACCCTTAGCAGGGCCACCATAGTGGGTAGAAAATGTCCCTTCTGTTTGGGAGCCTCACTCGTCCGCTTTAAAGATCCGCAGGGGCAGGTACCCATACTGCCGGAAGGCGCCGTCTGCACATATCCCAGCGAAGAACGGCTGCTGTCAGTGCGTGCATCCCGTGGGAGGCGGTGGGGCTACCGAGACACACTGGGGATTCCACTGTGCGTCTGCCTCACCTGGCAGTGTGGGCGTGAACAGTACGCCACGGAAGCCGCCAGCGTAGCCTGACAGGTCCGCATCCCCGCTGGCGGAATTGTACTTGATGAAGACTGCGCCCTCGACCTGCGGCAGGCATCGGCCCCGGGTGCGTTCAGCCCCTGCCTGTCCCTTTCCGGCGGGTGCAGCCACGCATGCCGGGGAAGGGAATGGGGGGAAAGTGGAGGAGGGGGGGGGGGGGGGGGGTATGCTGAGACATTCCGGCGCACCTTCACCGCCACGCCATTGACGTCCATGCCATGCAGGCGCCCGCGCGGGAGACCCATCCCCGTGACCCACTCCTTCAGCGTCATCACGCCCTCCGCTGCGGACGGCGCGCATATGCCGAGCATCACCGACAGCGAGGAGCCCGCCAGTGCCTCGCACGCAGCGCTGCAAGCGACACGCTATGTCAGGACACATCGAGAACATGCGCAGAGGCCAATGGGTCACACAGTGACTGCATAAGCTATATGCAGCCATGGCATGCCGATGCCGCTTTAAAATAGGTCAGCCGTAGGGAGATAAGGCCGGTTCATCATTCGTGGAGGCAACATCATGCAGGTGATAATCACTCAGCACTGAGTAAGTTACACATGTACGGGCGAATCAGCGCAATCGTGCCATGGCGAGGTGGGTAGGTAAGAGGCGCTGCCCACAAAACAGTTTGCCAGCTTTCATGTGGAGCAGTTCTGTAGACCGCACAGTGGGGAGCTGGGGCTGCCTGGGCTGAACAGGGAGAACCACCTGATCTCCGGGTGCCTGGCCTGCAGCCCCCGCTCGCTAGCTTCCGAAATGAATCCCAGGCCCGCGGCGTCCCGCTCCACTACGCCTTTCTGCCGCCACAACGCCACATCGCTCGAGTCAGGGACGGCGGCCCCGTGATGAGGGCAGCGGGCAGATAAACACATACTGTCCTAGGTTAATCGCGCCATCGCATCGCACTGTCCCTCTACAGATGATCTTCTGCGTCCACGCCCATTCGTTTTCTTCATCACTCAGCATGATACACTTGATTCACAGCGGGGTTTGAAAGGCGGGACGCACGCAGTCGGTGTCAAATGCCGCCAGCAGCGTGTCCGCCTCTCTCAGGCTAGGCAGCTCCGCCGTTTCCCGATCGGCCCGACGGAAACCTGTGGGGACCTGCTCCACCGTCTTGGCAGGCGAAGGTGCGGATCCCGCAGCGAAAGGGTCGGCCTTCTTGGCCCCGCCGCCAAAGGCCGCTTGCACGCGCATTGCGGCTCCGCGGGGGGCGGGGGGCGCGCGGCGGGGCCCGGCTCGCCACAGCGGGGCGGTGCACGGGAGCGCCGTGCCGGCGACGCTCCTCATACCGGCCATCGGCACTGGGTGGATGGTGGTGTGGAGGGAAGCGGATGCACCCCGTGTGTGCGGTGGACGAATAGCGCTGCTGTCGACGAGCCTGCTGCTTGCTCAGGCAAAGTAGGCAGTTTTGATCGGCTGCAACGCGACAGCAGCAGCACGCGATCGCTCGAGGCGCGCCAATGGCTGGCAGCGTGCGCGCTATGGTGGGGGCCATTTAGCGATTAATCCTTAATCGTTAAATGGTATCGTTAATCCTTTAAAGATAATATATTGCTGCTTTACATACCTCATACAAAATATCGACATCCATTCAGCCTCCGGTAATCGTCACCCATGTGTACAGTGCCGGATCCGATAAAAATAGAGTTTATCCGCATTTCAATAATATATTAAACGTTCAATAAATCTTAATCATTCCGCGGCCATTTCGAGTTGTTGTCGTAGGCTTCAAAATATTATATAACGAATAGCGACCATATAAAATAATATCTTCCACAATAATAGAGTCGCTGGAACCGACTTTTAAAAGGCAAACAGGCCAGGGACTACTGAAACGGCCATCCTTTGCCGGATGATGCTTGTTCTGCAGTACGACAGTCCCTGTATATTACCACACCATCGTAACAGTTCAGCAGTACCCGTAGTTGGTGGCTCGGCCGGTTGGCTGGCGGCGGTCACGGGTTGATTTCTGCGCCACGTTTCTATTACGTTATTACGGGGTATTTATTACCGGAACTAATACGGCTGGCTACCAGGGGTGACCATCCACTTGCTGCTCCAGCAAGGCTGCCCTGCTGCAAGCCTTGCTGAGTTGCAGGCTTAATCGTCAAAACGACGGCGTTGCGGGGAGCACCGCAGTGGCAGGCCACCTGCTCCATCACTGCCGACTGGCACCCATACCCGTGCCGCATCGCTGCAGGTCATAGCTTCAAGGGCGCGGTGAAAGCGGACGCATCAGTGCACGTGTGTGCGCAGGGGGCGGCGAGGTAGGGCGACCCCACCAGCAGGTGGGCCCCGACTGGCTACTAAGGACCGATGCCCGTCAGATTGCCGGGACGGGTAGACCTGACCCGCGCGCGTTGTCATGCTGCCGTGCGCGCGGCGTCGTAGGATGGGGCGCGACCGTAGCCGCAGCCGGTCGAGGGAGCGGGACGGGAAGCGGCGCCGCCGCAGCCGCAGCCGGGAGCGCCAGCCCCGAGACAGCCGCCGGCGTAGCCGGTCCCGCGAGCGCAGCAGCCGCAGGCGCAGCCAGAGCCGCGAGCGCGGCGGCAGGGAGCGGGAGCGCCGGAGCGAGCGCAGCCGCAGCAGGTCGCGGGACCGCGATCGCAAGCGCAGCCGGAGCCGGAGCCGAGAGCGCAGGGACAAGTGGGCCACCCCCTTCACCACACACACACACACACACACACACACACAACGTCTCCGGTTCCTCGCTTATTCCGATTCATTTGCCGGCGTGAAAAAGTGCTTGGTGACTACCAAGTGCCGGTCAGTTGTCGCTGAATGCCGGCCGCTGCGATGGGCCAGGGGCGCCAGTCCCAGGAACCAAGAGCGGATGGGGCACCCGGCGACGCAGGAGGGCGGCGCGGCGCTGTCGGCGGAGGAAGAGGAGAAAAAGCGCAAGAAGGCGGAGATTCTTGCGCGCTTCAAGGTATGCCCCAGCGTCGACGCTCAGCGCATTCATCGACCTGCGCCAGCCCCGGCGCGTTGCTGTGCTGGCCCGGCATTGATCCGGGCGGTGCCGCCTGCGATGTTGCGGTGCCTCGCTGCAGGCCAAGCAGGCCGGTGCGGCGCCCAAGCCCAAGGAGGAGGCGGCATGGATGCCGTGGGAGGATCCGGGGGCGGTGCAGTCCGCCGTGGCGCCGACCCTTGGCGCCCCGCCACCCTCCCTCGCCCCGCTGCAGCCGCCCCCGATGGCCGCCCCGCCTCCGGCCGCCGCGGAGGAGGACGAGGTCGACCCGCTGGACGCGTTCATGGCCAGCGAGGTGGGTGGGGGCCGCACAGCAGCAGTCCGGCAGCTAGCGGCAGGGGGCCAGCGCGGCGTGGGGCGGCTGAAGGGCGGCGTGCGCTGTGGTTGCTGCCAGGTGATGCCGGAGGTGAAGGCCGCCGAGGCGGAGCGCAAGAGGGCGCAGGAGGAGGAGCGCGTTGCCAAGGCAAAGCTGCTCGCGGTGCGGGAATAGCCCCCTCGGGTGGTGACTTAGCTGGCACTGCGTGGCAGAGGGGAGGAGGGGGCTGAGGGTGGCGGCGCCCTGGTCGCGCAGGAGGGCAAGAAGATCCCCAAGCTGGCGGATCTGGAGGAGTCGGATGAGGAGGAGGTGGCGGACGTCGAGATCCAGGTGCCGGCCAACAAGGTCAAGCTGGTGGTGGGGGCCAAGGGTGCCACCATCATGGGCATCTCGCAGAAGACCAAGTGCCGCATCCAGGTGGGCGCCCGCCACGTCCCTCTGCTCCAGTGCGGAGGCCAAGGCATGCAGGCAGCGGTGCATGTAAAGTTATATGACAATGCGCTGTATGCATGTGACACCTGATGGACTCGCGGGCCTCGGCTCCACGTGATGTTGCTGCGCCGATGGCGCACACAGATCAAAAAGTCGGATGAGGATCTCAACAAGGCGTTCGGGGCGGGCATGTCGGTGCCCAAGGCCGAGCCGCCGCCCGCGGAGGGCGAGAGGAAGATGGTCACCGTCATGCTGTTCGGCAACGCCAAGGAGACGGAGGCGGCGCAGAAGATGATCGAGGAGGCGGTGGCCAACAAGGACCAGAAGGTGCCCCCCCCCCCCCCCCCCCCCCTGCCGCAGTGCGCCACCCGGTTGCGCAGGGGGGGAGGTCGGCGTCGCCCCCTCAACGCGGCGCTGCGCTCGCGCCGCCGTGCCTGCAGCAAAAGCAGCGGCAGCAGGAGTACGACCGCAAGCGGGAGCAGAAGCGCATCCGCCGGGAGATGTACTACCTGCGCCATGCGCGCGACTACGAGGTGCGCTGCAGCCTCCCCCCCCCCCCCCCCCCCCCCCCCCGCCATGCATCGAAGCTGGAGGGAAGGGACACCGGGAACCTTTCATCGCCGTGTCCACTCGTATTGGTTGTCCGCATGGGTCGAACGATGTTCCCCTGCACGGGGAGTGGCTACCTCTGCACAGCGAGTCCACGGGCTCACGCGGGCTGCCCCCGGGCGCAGACGCTCGGCGTGCCTGTGGGCACCTCCAAGGCCGACGTGCGCAAGGCGTACCGGAAGATGGCGGTCAAGTGGCACCCGGTGCGCCCCCCTCCCTCCCTCTCGCCACCCCCTTGCCAGTGGTCCGTTGTGCTCGGGGGCGCGCCCGCTCATCCCCGCTCATCTCGGCCCGGGGACTGCTCACCAGGACAAGCACGCGTCCAAGACGGCGGAGGAGCAGGCGGAGGCGAGCCTCAAGTTCCAGGAGATCCAGCGCGCTTTCGACAGCCTGATGAGCACGGACGAGGACGCGGTGATCGAGGCGCTCACGGCGGGGAAGTCCAAGCCGTAGCCGCGTAGCCGTGCGCGGGGCTGAGGACACAGATGATCGCAAGCTGTCGGCAAAGGTCGCCGTCATTTCGCGTAACAATGCGTGGCTGTCGGTGTGCAGCCTCGAGTTTGGACCGCAGCGATGCTGTGCATCAGCGCAGGGCGGCGCGCCTGGCCGGGCGAGCAAGGCATGACATGCACAGGCTGGCTGTTGGGGATGGGCTACACAGTGAGACAGCAGCTGCGGCAGCTCCCGCATCGATCGACAGCAGCTGCGATCCTTCACCAGGAACCCGGAGGATATGTGGTGCGGTTGTTGGGGCATAGATACGATCGACAACCTGCTGGCTGCTGATTGTATTATCGCATGGTTGGCGGTTTGGTGTCGCTGCAGGGGAGGAGAGGGGGGGGGGGGTGGCGCTCTGAGGTGGCGACTGGCTCCAGTATGAGTACGGGTGTCGATGCATCTGTAAGAACTACCTGCCAGGTGCCTCCAATGGAGATTTCACACCATCCCAGAGGAACATTTGCTGTCCAGAATCACACCCAGGACGGGAATCATAGCGGCCCCCGTACCGCGTCGATGGCTTGGATCTCGGGTTGGCTCGGCGGTTGGGCGCCCGCGATGCCGCCGAAATGTGGTTTGTGTGGCGAAGAGTGGGCCAACAGGTACTCACTGGACCAAGTGAGTCATCCGCAACAAAAATCACACGCATTCCTCCTCATCCTGGGGAAACTCGGTGGTGCCGCTGCAGTAGCCGATCCGTGTGCCCTCCCACAGGCAGGGCAGGTGCGTTATCGCGGCAGTGTTCGCAGGACCGCGTCGGCGCCCGCTCGTCTGGGCGAAATGCTTCGTAGTTAGGGTTCAGGGGTGTGTGGAGCAAACCCTCCCCAGCACACCCCGGGGATGCCCTCCTCCATGGGCTGTGCGGGCACGCCTACTTACATGCGCCGCTACCCCTATCCCCACAATGTTTCCTACTATACTGTATGCCCTAGCTAGGGGCTGCTGCAGGTGCGCGGCATGCTGGCCTCGGGCGCGGGCGAGCTGCTCAGTAGTTCCCGTGCTCGTTGTCGATCAAGCTGCGTGCCACAGGGCGCCGCGTCAGCCGCAACTGTGGCGCGGTGATGGCACAGTGGTGGCCCCGGCCATTAGGAGGCGCAGAGGGGGAGTGGGAGGGGGGGGGGGGGTGTCACCTCCGGGAGTGGCACACAATGGAGCGCCCCACCGCGTTTATCCAGTCCTCCTTTTCCTGCTCGTGCCACAGACCCGCCCGTGAGCACCATGTTCCGGCGCGAGTGGCTGTCTAGGGCGCACGCGGTATGCGGCATGAGTGCGATCGTGGTGTGTGTGTGTGTGTGGGGGGGGGGGGGGGGGGGAAACCTTGTCGCTGTCGGCGATGAAGAACAGGTTTGCCTCCGTGGTGGACACCTCGAAGGCGTGCGCCTTGTTGATGGTGTCCTCCGCGCCCTTGATGGACAGGCAGCTCCGGACCTGCCAGTGGTCATGCGCACGCAGGCGTCAGCTGGGGTCCTGGCTTGCCCGCTGCGGCTGAGGCGGATGCTGGGGGGGGAGGGTGCGCGAGGGTGGGGGCGTACCTCGATGATGCCGCGAGGGACCGAGTCCTGCGTGGCGGCAACCGCAGCCGTGAGTGATCACCATTGGGTGCCTCAAGGGCTTCAATGCCTCCCGGGGGCAGATGTAGCAGCGTCGAGGCATACAGTGCGAGGAACCG